>JBBPTU010000456.1:0-23718 GCA_038094295.1 Tylopilus aff. beelii | reverse complement strand
CATCGCGCCTTTGTACCTTTCTCTACCCTCGATGTACAATTAGACTAATACATGTTGCAATGTGTGGTGGAATGATGTAGCCAACTGATTAGTACTAGTAGTATACTATTACGGACGTAATTGTAACTGTGCAAGACGCATCCAACTCGGAGCCAGTGGAGTGGTAGCTGTCGCTCGGCTGTCACTCGGTAAAAAACTGTCAGCATCAGGCAATGACAGGCATGGGAGTGGTGAGGTGTCCCAGCAATCAACAGGATTGGACAGTAGCTGTTGCTTGGCAATATACTGTCATCTTGGCTAAGGGCAAGTGCTGGTTTGCTGATGAGGGCGATGGAAGGTGACTAGTGTCAGAAACACAGTTCCTATGCTATTTATCAAGAAACCGGGGTCAGACAAGCTTCGTACAGTTGTCAACCTCCAGGAATGTAACAAGAACACTCACAAGTTATCTGCGCCCTTGCCGGACATCGACGGTATCCTACATCATGTCGCAAAGGGCTGGTACTGATCAATCATTGATGGCCAGGACGCTTACGAGCAGATCTGTATCGTCCCCGAGCATGTTGACCGCTCAATGGTGACAACGCCTGACGAAAACATGATCAGCACTGTTATCCAGATCGGCGACTGTAATGCACCAGCTACATACCAAGCGCTCATGAACCATCTGTTCAGCAATTACATCGGGCAGTGGATGGACGTCTACCTTGACGACATCATTGTCTACTTGAACTCTCTGCAGGAACATGTCAAACACGTTACCACAGTGCTCGACATACTGAAATGCGAGTGACTATACCTTAGCGAAATGAAGCTACGCTTCTTATGCAAAGAAATGAAAATCCTCGGACGTGTCATTGATGACGACGGCATTTGGATGGATCCTGACAAGGTCGATCAGGTTGCCCACTGGAAGGTTCTGACGAACAGGGACCTACTGCGTGAATTTATTGGCGCAGTGGGATACTTGGCTGACGACATTTATCGCGTCTGCGTCCCCCTGGGTGTTACGACGCTCGTCCTGCTGTTCCCATCTCCTTTGTTCGTCAAGGAGTGAACAGTAAACATAGAGTATCACGAGCAAGGCCTGGTATAGGAAGTCCAGTTCTGCGAGGGGCTCGCTGGAAGAACCTATCTTCACAGCGGATGAGATGAGAACGCAGGTTGATTGCGTAGATCAAACTATGGTACAGGGCGCTATCTAGGAGTATTTATACGTAAACATATGGGGATGGGAACACATAGTCATAACAAGAGATATGACTAGAGGAGAGTTATAGTGTCCATGGGAAAGTGAAGATAAGGACGTGAGATCTCTTCTCACGTTCTTGGGAATACAAGGTTAGATAATCTGGGAAGTTAAATAGCATCCGTATGATGGTGTACAGGATGAAGTAAGCGTGAATAAAGGTTGTGGCGAGGGCCCGTACGAAACATGGAACGAATCAGCGAGAAACAGTCAAACCACCCATGTAGTTAATCAAGGACCTCTTGGTCAGTAGCGAAGTGATCCTCGATGGCATCCCAGGGGAAGTCCCCTCCAGGTAGTACTTCGTCGTTGACATAGGCGACGACTCCTTGGTAGAAGCCATTGATTACAGCTTCTTGAAGTGTGAAATGGAGGTCCTCCTGATGGCGCGCCATGTCAGCCCAAACCGTAACACTGGGCATCTTGTCTGTGGTGACTGGTGATACCGTTCCGTTCCACTGGACTGCGACCGAGCAACGTGTGTTTGACCAGGTTAAACAGTATGCACAGGCATGCGTGGACCACCATCGCATGCCCTTGTCCTATGTGCCTGGGGGACCTCCGATCTGGTATATGACTGATGCCTGCTTGAATGGCATCACGGCGGTTATCACGCAGGGACCAGATTAGAAGCTGGCTCACATCGCAGCATTCTTCAGTGCGAAGCTGAACACCACCCAGCAGAATTACCCTGTCCACGAGCAAGAGATGCTTGCTGGGGTTGAAGGGATGTTGCGCTACCAGGACATCCTCCAAGGCATGCACTTCACGTGGCTGACAGACCATAAGGGTCTTATCCACCTGTACAATCAGAAGCACTTGTCCAGATGACAGGCACGTTGGCTGGAGAAAATCAGTGAGTTCAACTTTAATATCGAGTACGTACCCGGTGTGGAGAATGTCCTCCTGGACGCACTCTCACGCCTCTACTCCAATGACGCACCTGGTACTGTGCGCGTGCCCTCAGAGTACGTTGAACTTGCAGACACTGGCCTGGACAGGTCTGCAGCATCCCTAATTAGCATGCTGGTCCTTGTTGGGCATGAGGCCTCAGGCCACCCAACCGCCACCACTGTGCGATGCAACTTGCAGACAACCAAGGGCGTGCCTCACGAACGGCTGGACCCTACCCCTGTCGTCAAACCCTGCCCCCAGCGACCACCAGCAGTGGCGCCCCAGGGCAGGGAGACTTCAAAACCACAGGGATGATGGAGCTGCACCATGGAGGTTGCGCCAGCAGAGACAGGTCGCCCTGAGACCTCTGCTGAGTTTGCGCAGCGGGTGCAGGATCGGTTTGTTCTTCGCAGCCCGTGTGAACGACCAGAGGGGGAGGAGGGTGAGCTGCTTACCAGCTCAATGCCCAGTAAACCCGCAATACCTGACAAAGAGTTAGCAGTCGAAAGCAGCACAGAGGCTAGAATACCTATAATGTTCCTGGACAAGGACAAACTCCTGCAAAAGATTAAAGATCAGTATGAGAAGGATAGCTTCTTCAAGCTAATCCTAGACTCACCAGAGCGTTACCGGAACTTCGATGCCTGAGATGGATACATTTGAGTCCAGACCAACGAGCGAGAGGCCCTCTGCATTCTGAACATTGTGATCGACGGGTGAAATGTATGAGAACGCCTGATTGAACAAGCCCATTCACTACTCGCACACCTGGGAACAGCAAAGACGTTGACCTACCTGCGAGACCACCTATGGTGGAAGGATATGGCGGCCAATGTCAAGAAATATTGTGAGTCCTGTATGACCTGCAAACGGAGTAAGCCCTCCAACCAATGGCCATATGGACTGCTTCATATGCTAGACGTCCTGGCAAAGCCCTGGGAGTCAATCAGCATTGACTTTGTTGGGCCGTTACCTCTTTCCAAGAATCAAGACAGTGAATTCAACTTGATCACCGTGATAATTGATTGGCTGACTGGAATGGTACATTTGGTACCAAGCCAAGCCAACTATACAGCTAAGGAAGTGGCGGAATTAGTATTCGCCGAAGTCTACAAGCACCACAGCCTACCCAACACAATCATCAGTGATCGTGACACACTGTTCACCAGCATGTTTTGGACCCACTTGCAGCAGCTGATTGGCGTGAGGCAGCGCCTGTCAAGCGCCTACCACCCACAGATGGACAGATCCACAGAATGCATGAACCGAACAATCAGCCAAATGTTGTGATCATCCATCGGTCCTAGCCAGTGTGACTGGGTCACAAAGCTCCCTGCCATAGAGTTCGCAATCAACCTATCGTGATTGGCAACAACAGGATACACACCTTTCTTCCTCAACTCAGGACAAATCCCCCAGACGTTCATATGGAACAACCCGGTCGAGAGCAAGTACCTGAGCGTGCATGCATTCACACAACACATGAAGCAAGCTGTAATGGAGGCCCATGACGCAATCCTAGAAGCCCAAGTCAAGCAGACATGGGGCACCAACAAGCGGCGACAGGTTAGCCTATTTAAGGTCGACGATCTCATGTACATCTCAACCAAGAACCTGTCCCTGCCGAAGGGTCTTGTCTGCAAACTTGCACCGAAATACATCGGGCCCTACTGGATCTTAGAGGATTTCAAGAACAATTTGTACCGAGTGGACTTACCTGTGTGACTCAAACAGCGTGGTATCCACCCTGTATTCCACTCATCCCTCCTGCGCATCCATGTCCCTAACGATGATTGCCTCTTCCTGGGGCGACTCAAAATGCAGGTAGCGGACTTCAGTGAGGCCAGCAATGAATGGCTCATTGACAGAATTCTCAGCCACGTTGGAAGTGGCAAGTCAGTGACGTTCGAGGTGCAGTGGTCAACAGCCTGAGGCAATGTCACCTGGCTGCCGTACAACCAACTGACCCACCTGTCTGCATTGACAGAGTACCTTGACCTACAGAATGTCAGCCATGTCGACAAGCTGCCACTGGGTGACAGAATCACACTAACTGACCTACAGATAAATTGTAACTCCTGCACCTTGCCACGTCCCAAGAAACCTCCCCACGTCCATCGCTGCATCCCACACCCTGTCCACCCTTGCAGATCATTCCCCATGCCACATGGTCCCTCGCGCCGAGCCCCTCGTGAGCGCCGCGCCGTCCCACCCTGGGAGATGTACCAGTTCCGCACCAAGAATGTCTTCGAAAGTGGCAATGTCGTCATCTTTCGCACCAACAATCGCTTCTTCCCCGTCATCGCCGTTCCCCGTGCCCACCTGCAATGCTGCCTCGACTTTAGCATCTCAATCTGCAGCAGCACAACGCCAGAAGACCTACCTCCTATGCCAGTGGGCTACCTCACCATCGCCTCCATCTTCAATGCTGAGCCAGACAACCCATACCGCTTGTCGCTACTAGGCAACGATGGACGCTGGGCGACGACTCGAGATCATCCCCAGCCGACTGCACACCCCTTCTTCAAAGCTCAGCCAAGCTCCCTGGGTGACTACCGCAACTTGAAGGCAGAGATGGAGTTGGTACTCCTTGATCAGGCGATCAGGCGAAACCGCTGCATCAGACAGGGAAACAAACGCACTGATAATGTGCAACCCCGCTTTGAGACCCAGCGCCCATACCACCACGAGACCTGCGCTGAGGAGGACAACTTGGGTCATGTGGGACCATCAAAGCACTGCAGGGACTGGAGGAAGGACCAGAGGGTATCAAAGTGCTGTGCTGCCAGCACGGCAGAGGAGTACCAGGTGGACAAGGCGGAGGGTTACTATGAAGAAGACGCAGCAGCCATGGGAGAAAGTGGAGAAGGGATTGAAGCGGCGCCCGAGGCCCCGGCTGATGCCGACCAGCCAATGGAGACTGAAGTGGTGACCCCAGCGCCGGCCAGCCAGCCCACGACTAAGTAAGGAGAGTGAGGAGAGCAGGATGGAGCCCACTGGAGGGGGAGATGTAGCGTGTCAAGAAGTGTCGAGAAGTTGAGACCTGCCATCCGTTCCGAAGATTCCCAATGATGCCTGTCAGACCAGAGGTTAGCTGAGTATCCTCAGTGTGCTCCCTTGCATACCCGGTGTTATCACATGAGAACAGTATACGTACTTAAGTAACGACGAGTATACCCGAACCCCAGTCAAATAGACAGAGGATGTTACCCTGTCTTTGACCCTTCTGCGTGATCTCTCACTGGCCCCAGCTAGTAGCAGTTACACTATTCAAGAGGTTATTAGACGATGGGATCACGAGAGTGGGGGTGTATGAAATGTAGAGCAAATGTGGTAAAACGCGGGACAGGTCGCGTGATGAAATAATGTACTAGAGTGCCACGTACGTTTTGCCCCAGTGGGGTGTATGCATGAATCTTTATGCTGGTTGAAATGTTTTCCACAGTGTGGATCTTTCCCCTTCCTTCGGCCTGGATGGTGGGACTGGGGATATCTAATCTCAAGTGGAGCCGTCTACCGTCGGAAGTGATGAGGTGGCTATCGTGGAGACCTGATGGTCCGATACAGAAAAGGAGAGGATTGGCAAGGGAGAGTGGAGATGGGCAAGATCAGCTTCACGTGGGATCAACGGAAGGAGTGTCCATGGAGTGGTGGTGTTGGAAAGGATCTCGTGAACAGGGCGGTATGGGGGACGCTGGCACAGCGGACGCTGTTCAGAGGGGGCTATCATGACGGCATGGTGGCTGATCCTGCACAGAGACGGAGAGTAGTGCTGGAAGTGACAGGCTTGAGCGAGGAGGTGAGGGTCTACACGCAGGACATTGGAGGAGTAACCCGGCTGCTGACATTTGATGAGGCTGTGTGGTAGACTCGGAGGGCGAGCTCGAGGGTGGGGTGGTTGGTGGAGGTGAAAGTGCTTGTTGTTTGCGGAAGTGTGGCGGGAGCCAAGGACTGCAAAGCGTCACGGGATTACCTTGCTGGCATCTGCACTGTAGCTGAGATGAACACTTAGCTTATATGAGTTACGAACCATTACGGTCCTGTTACGGGCTGGGAGTAGATTGAGAGGCGATACGCTGAGTTACATCGCACTATCAATCGCGCTACTGAGGCTTTCGTCCAGGCTGGCCTCCTTAGCTCCTCAGACCGGGACTTGTACCTCGTATATCCCATGGGGGACTTGAATGTGGGAAGCCCAACCACGGAGTAGCTGGGTACCTATTTTTCCTTGCATCGCTTTCCTTTCCTCTTTCATTCCCGATCTGATCTTATTCTGTACACTGCTATACGGACTCAGTAAAAGCATTCACTGCCTTCCACAGTCCACAGTATGTCTTCTCCCTTATCTCTTCATCTCCGCTCACATTGCCTTCGGATGGAGCTAGTAGTTAGTACTTTCCTGGACGCTCCACCTCCTCCTGCCAATTCTCCTTGTATTGGTAGCATTTTCCCATCCCCTTCATAGTTACGTATAAAAGCGCCACTATCAGCGCCCATGTACTTTAGTTAGATCTATGCAATCCTCAGTGTAACTTACTCATGCCGCTTGAGTGAGCGAGACCTCAGAACTGGCCCGTAATCGCCATACTTGTGTCC
The DNA here is from genome assembly GCA_038094295.1 of Tylopilus aff. beelii. Classification (NCBI taxonomy): domain Eukaryota; kingdom Fungi; phylum Basidiomycota; class Agaricomycetes; order Boletales; family Boletaceae; genus Tylopilus; species Tylopilus aff. beelii. The sequence goes on along the minus strand of JBBPTU010000456.1, from coordinate 16,979 downwards.
TTATCACCCTAACCTTCACCTACTCCCTTCAGATCTTTGCACAAGCTCTCGCCCTCTTGATCGGCGAAATAGTAAACCGCTATCGCGTTAACAAAAGATCTAACTCGTCCCCTGGCTCCAACTAATATGTTTGGAGCCACCCCACCCCCACCATGACTTCCTACAGGGTCCCAGACAGTTCCGACTCAGACACCCCCCCTCCCTCCCCGCCTTCTCAAAGACCACCCTCGCACGTGGCAGTTCCTTCTCGCCCATCTTCGTCACATCATGTTCAGGATAGACGCACTCCTCTACCAGGCGGAACACCTCAGACGCCCATCACACACCTCCCAGTAGGACCAGAACGTTGGAGAGCTCGCAGCACCTCTAGGAGCTCGCAGAACCCCCCCCTCCTCGAAGCTGGGAGAACTCAACCCACCCCCAGTGGCTCCCCCCTCCCCTCTGCTCGTCCATCCCCACCAGCGCTATCTCCTAGTGACGATGAAGTCCCTATTTGCGTGGATATGGAACCATTGCAGGACCCGCCAGCAGAATCTTATGTACCACCCAACGAACAGCCACTTGACCTTCTTAGACAGAATCCCGACCCCGTCCCCTCTCCCCATTCCCCCCCCACGAGTGCCAGAAGTAGCCACAGAATGGCTGACGACGGAGACGCCAACAATACTGCACCCCTTAAAGAGAACAAGGTGGCTTTACCAGATTCCTTTTCTGGTAATGCCAAGGACGCTCGCAGATGGATGTCACAGATGTGAGCCTACTTCCTGGTCAACCCCGCCATCTTCGGGACCGAAGACGCCCCAAATGAGCAACAGATGGTTATCACGCTCCTTAACCGTATGAATAAGGGGCAAGGAATGGCGTTTGCCGAAAGCTGGTGTGACTGCATACAGGACAATAATGTAAAAGAAGAAGACATCATGTTCACCAAAGTATCCAAAGACTTCCTGGCGCTCTTTTCCCCCCTCTCTATCAAACAGGAGGCACGAAATGCCCTAGACGTCATCTCCATGGACGACTTCAAGGGAGACTTCAGGGAATTTAGAACGGCCTTTGAATTAGACCTAGCCAGATCCCAGATGGACGACCAGGATGACATCAAACAAATCCTGAGGGGGGCTGTGTCCCTTGACTTAGCCCAGAAAATGTCAGGGGTCAACAAAGAACCAAAGATGGCCAGGGAATGGCTAGATAAAGCAGGAGTGTTCTATGACCGCAACCTCCAATATAAGCACGATTGACGAAGGAAGGGCGGATACTATTCCTCCTCCTCCAGGGCTGCAGAAAACCACCGAAAGAAGGACCCCAACGCAATGGACGTAGATGCCATCTGCCTCACCCCAGATGAACGAGCAGAATGCTTTGCGAAGGGGCTGTGCTTCATTTGTAAAAAGAAGGGCTGCTCTGCCAGGAACCACAAAAAGGGAAAGGCCCCATGGAAGGAAAGAAGTCGGAATCCCCCATGCCAAGAGATCAGGGTGGTGATTGCCGATACCCCACTTCAACAATTTGCTAAGAAGTACAAGGTTTCGGAAAAAGCCACATTAGAAACCCTGCGAATCTGTTACTCGAAACCATCCGAGAACTCTGACGAGGAAGACGCCTCAGAGGAAGAAACAGCCGTAAATAGGTTAACCCTGGATGAGGGTTTTTAGAAGGGAAGGGAGAGTCAGCATCTTCGCTTCCCAGGATCGCTCCTGTATTTGTAACTGATAAGAAGTCCCAGGCAATGCATATCCCCCTCTCACTATATGCCGGGACAACAGGACAAATCGCTGAAAAAAAGGCCCTTGTTGACAGTGGGGCAACCAGATGTTTTATCAACCACCAACTCATAACTCACATGAAATGGCCGAAGAAACGCCTTACCAGGCCAGTAAAGGCAAGCAATGTGGACGGAACCATTAACCAGAACGGGTTAATACGATTCTCGGTCACCCTCCAGGTATGGATCGGAGATCAGGAGTGTCAACAAACCTTCCTCGTTATCAACTGTGGAAAGGAGGACGTCATCCTGGGGTTACCCTGGCTGCGGGAACAGAACCCAATCATCAACTGGGCGACAGGGAAGGTCCTGCTTACCTCGCCCCCAAAATTACAACATGACTCCCCAAAAGTGGTAACAAAGCGATACCTAGTCCATTACCTGGGGATGGATCCGGACGCCTGGATCACCAAATGGTGGAAAAAGAAACTGGACCATGAAGCAGCTAAAGCCTATCTGGTACGAAAAACAACGATATCCACTAAGATCGCCGCGGGTGCTGCTGCTAAAACAAAAGTCACGTTGCCAAAGGAATATGAAGCCTATAGGAAGGTCTTTCAGGACCCACCATTAGGGGAACTTCCCCCAACCCAGGAATTTGACCACACCATCAACCTCACACCCGACTTCGTCCCACGGCGAGCTAAAGCCTACCCCCTGAACCCTGAGGAACAGAAGGTGTGTCGGGAGTTCGTGGACGAGCACCTAAAGAGTGGGAAAATCACCCCCTCGAAATCTCCGCAAGCCTCCCCCTTTTTCTTTGTCCCCAAAAAAGACGGGAAATTACGACTGTGCCAAGACTACCGCCACCTGAACTCTGGAACCATCAAAAATGCCTACCCCCTTCCCCTCATCTCGGATCTAGTAGATAAACTAAAAGAATCTTCAATCTTTACCAAGATGGATGTCAGATGGGGGTACAACAATGTCCAGATCTGACCAAACAACCGATGGAAAGCGGCATTTAGCACCCCTTTTGGACTGTTTGAGCCCACTGTCATGTTCTTCAGCCTCTGCAATTCCCCAGCCACGTTCCAGGCCCTGATGGACAGCATCTTCAGTGACCTCATTGTGGAAGGATGGCTCGTAATCTATATGGATGACCTTCTCATCCATTTGGCTGACCAAGAAACTCATGACCAACGAACCAAGCAGGTGTTGGCCCGTCTCCAGGAACATAAACTGTACCTAAAACTGGAAAAGTGCAGCTTCAACGTCCCAGAAGTAGAATACCTAGGAATGATTGTGAAGAAAGGGGCAGTTCTCATGGATCCCGTAAAGCTCATGGCAATCGAAAACTGGCAACCCCCCACCTCAGTAAAGGCAGTGCGATCCTTTATTGGATTCTGCAACTTCTACAGAAAGTTCATTCCAGGATTTTCAGATATAGTACGCCCGCTCCATTCGCTTACCAAGAAAGGAGCCCCTTTGGAATGGACCAAGGAACAACAAAACGCCTTCGCCACCCTAAAGTGGGAATTTTTCAAAGCCCCTGTCCTTCAATACCCCGACACCGCCAAACCGTTCACCGTAATGATGGATGCCTCACTCGTCGCTGCGGGCAGGGTCCTAATGCAGCAAGACGCCGCTGGGGATCTTCACCCCTGCACCTACTTCTCAAAAACCTTCAGCTCAGCAGAGCGAAATTATGATATCTATGATTGGGAAATGCTTGCAGTTATCCTAGCACTCCACGAGTGGCATCATTACGTAACGGGGACTGCCCACCCGGTGACCATCCTCATGGACCACCGGAATCTTACCTACTTCAAGCACCCCCAGGATCTCTCTCATCGACAAGCCCACTGGCAGATGTTCCTGCAGGACTTTGATCTTATTTGGAAGGCGCTCCCGGGGACCGCCATGGGTCCCACCGACGCCCTCTCCCGTAAGCACAACATTGACACATCTGGCAATAACCGCCATGTTACGTTCCTCCCGCCTGATGCCTTCGTCCGGATGATCGACACCGCCATCGCCGACAAAATCACGTCCTCTACTTTGGACGATCCCCTTGTCCTCCATGCCCTCCAGGCCCTGCGGGACCACTCCCTGATTCTCCCTCGGTCCCACCATGATGACTGGGCCTTTACAGAGGGCTCCCTCTATTTTAAGGGTCGTCTTTATGTCCCTGAACCCGCGCACGCCGATCTCCTCCGGGAGCTCCACTACTCCCCCGCCGGTGGGCACGAAGGCCGTTTCCGCACCCTTCATTGGGTCTCCAGGGACTACTGGTGGCCAGGTCTCGCCACCCACATGCGGAACTTCGTTGCCAGCTGTGCCATTTGCCAGGCCGCGAAAGTAAACACCCACCCCACTGCCCCCGGACTATCCCCTATTCCCTCTCAGGCCCTGCGCCTGTTCCAACAGATCTCGATGGATCTCATCACCAACCTTCCGCCGTCCTGGGGCCACGACTCTGTTTTGGTCATGGTCGACCAAGGGCTTACGAAGGGGGTCATTTTCTGTCCTTGCTCTAAAACAATCACAGCGGAAGGGGTGGCGGACCTCTTCTTCTGTTTTGTCTTCCCTAGATTTGGCCTACATGACAAATGCATCTCGGATAGGGGCCCCCTGTTCGTGTCCGCCTTCGCCAAAGAACTAGCCTGCTTACTCCATTACAACGTTGCCCTTTCCACAGCCTACCACCCCCAGACAGACGGCGAGATGGAACGTGTAAATCAGGAACTCGAAACATATCTTAGGATATTCTGCAGAAATAAACCTGATGAGGAAGCCCTCACTGCCCACCATAAGGCCCAACAAGACATGAGGGAAAGAGTCACCTCACGATTCAAAGGGTGGAAAGTAGGGACAAAGGTCTGGCTCGACACCAAAGACCTCCGTATCAAGTACCTAAATTGAAAGCTAGCTCTGAGGCGCGTTGGCCCCTTTGAAATTACCCAAGTCCTCAGCCGCCTGAGCTACCGACTTGCCATTCCTGCCAGCTGGAAGATCCACAACGTCTTCCACGCCTTCAAGCTGTCCCCTGCCATAGCAACCAGGGAACACGGACCCAGTTTCCTGGCCCCCCCTCCACAGTTAGTTGATGGAGAAGCAGAGTACAAAGTCGAAGCCATCAAACACCACAGAAAGGTGGGAAAATGAATTGAATACCTGGTCTCCTGGAAGGGCTATGCACCGTCGGAAGACTCGTGGGAACCAGCTAGCAACCTTTCCCACGCCAAACGATCAATCAAAGAGTATCAGCAGCGACACCCGAAGGACTTCCCACGCACCTAACACCCCACCATGTTCTCTACCTGTGACCTCCTCACCCTCATCGCCGTTCTCTTTTTCTCGTTCTTAGCATACATCGCGTTCCTACTCTCCAAGAGAGGAATGATCTTCCAAGTCCAGTGGTCCCACACAGGGATCCAAGTCACTATCGTCACCCCAACTTATGCCTCAAACGCTACAGGTCAGTCTTGGACCTACTCGGCTCTGGCTGCCCCCCCCCCAGGCAAACCCAAATTGGAACCCCACTTGGAACCTGGCTGATGGGGCAGTATCTTTAGACTAAACTAGGAAACCAACCAAGAGGACTCCCATTTATACCCTGACCACATCATCCCTTCCCCCAGTTCCCCCATGCCTTATCTCCCCAATCATGTCCTCACCTGCGACGTACACGCCACCTATCCTGACGGTGACCCACTCCCCGACTCCATCCCCTGCTTCTTCCACCTCCTCACTCCAGAGCTCCAGCTCAAACTACTGGACCTCCTCTCCCACTCCCCAGGCCGACTTGCTGAGCTCGAACGGGCCACCGGTCTCCCCTCCAACCACCCCATCCTACAGCAGCTACTGGCTGTCCATGCCACCAGAAGAGCAGCACTCTTCCTCCAATGGTCAAAGAAGCCCACCCCCAATAAGACCGCCGCCGTCTCCACCCTCGCTCCTGCAATTCTCGACCTTTACAGGGAATTACCAGAACTGGGAATCTTCTCTGCCCTCGACCGCACCTCCTATGAGCTGCGGAACTCCCTTCTGCGTGATTTGTTCTCAGCCTTCCCCCTGGAGAGGTACAGGGAATACATGGGAAGAGTTACAGGCAAGCTTGCCCTTAGGATCTCGGATCCCCCGCCTGCCGTATCTCTCACTGGAACTTCTGGCCAACGTGGCTGGAAGAAGAGACCTCGTCGAGGACCAGCTGCTTGGACCTCCGGGGAGGTATCCGTGGCAGTGGGCCATGCCACCCCCCTTCCCTCCTCCCCCTCCTCCTCCCAGCCAGGTAATGCCACCCCTGGTCACCCCCCGGCCCAGGCTCCAGCCCACTCCCCTGTCAACTCACTGGGCACAACCTCCCACTTCGCCTCCTCCCTTCCCAGTCCTCCCCCCTCTTCCCTACCATCGCTTGACACGATCAGTGATTCCAACTCGGAGGTCGCCCAGGCAGGGTGGGAACTCGGAGCAGGAGAATATTTCTCTGCGCCAAACCACGTACCCGCCACGATTCGACCCGGTAGTCCACCACCCACTCCGCAGGTACACCGCACCCCCAGAAGACCCAATCCCTCCAGACTTGCTCCCCCGGAGAGGCCCCATTGCTATGCCTGCGACAATGACACCCACTTCCATCCCAACTGCCCCCTGTACACCTGTAAGTTCTGCTCCGTGCAAGCCCCAGGACCCCCCCAATATTCCTGCCCGCGCAACCCCTACCGATGCGCTACCTGTGGTCTTAGAGGCTACTCTGTGGTGGAATGCCGAGATCTTGACTGGGGAACCTGGGACGACAATGACATTGTTTGGAATGAAGGGGACCCTGACGGCTACTTAGTTGGAGTCTCAGTCACAACAAGGGGGTAATGTTACAGGCTGGGAGGAGATCGAGAGGTGATACGCTGAGTTACATTGCACTATCAATCGCGCTACTGAGGCTTTCGTCCAGGCTGGCCTCCTTAGCTCCTCAGACCGGGACTTCTACCTCGTATATCCAATGGGGGACTTGAACGTGGGAAGCCCGACCACGGAGTAGCTGGGTACCTATTTTTCCTTGCATCGCTTTCCTTTCCTCTTTCATTCCCGATCTGATCTTATTCTGTACACCACTATATGGACTCAGTAAAAGCGTTCACTGCCTTCCGCAGTCCGCAGTATGTCTTCTCCCTTATCTCTTCATCTCTGCTCGCATTGCCTTCGGATGGAGCTAGTAGTTAGTACTTTCCTGGACGCTCCACCTCCTCCTGCCAATTCTCCTTGTATTGGTAGTGTTTTCCCATCCCCTTCATAGTTACATATAAAAGCGCCACTATCAGCGCCCATGTACTTTAGTTAGATCTACACAATCCTCAGCATAACTTACTCATGCCGCTTGAGTGAGCGAGACCTCAGAACTGGCCCGTAATCACCATACTTGTGTCCTTATCACCCTAACCTTCACCTACTCCCTTCGGATCTTTGTGCAAGCTCTCACCCTCTTGATCGGTGAAATAGTAAACCGCTATCGCATTAACAGGTCCCGTTACGGTTGTGGGATAGGACCTTCTGATTGGTGGAAAACTGGGACCTCATCACTTTGGCTATACAGTCAACTCTGTCCTAACCCATACATACTATAACCCATACTCTCTGATAACCCATAGGATTTGTTATATCCCAAGTTGGTTTGCAGGAAATTGTGGACCATAACCCATAACTCTGCCATACCCCATAACCCATACTGATTTCACATTGCCATAACCCATAAATTGACATGACATATTGCTCTATTAAGGATTCTTTTCACACAATCTTTATTGACGACAGTCCATAATTGCTAGAATAGGGTCAGTATTTTTCCTTATGTTGACACATCCACACAACCATCCTCCATTCAACTATCTCTGATCCATACCATGGATCCACACCATCCAAATGACCCTGATGCACAAGCCGAGGATTCCGCCAGCGATGTGTCAGACGAATTGGAGGCTGGAGGCTGTGCCCTCCAGTGCTCAAACCAAATGGACATTGCCAAACTTCTTAACCCTGGCAGCTGACAAGAACATTTGATGTGCTGTTTTGGATTTTAAAGAGCTGCAGGAAGCGAATGGGATACAGGCCGACAAGTTGGATGCCAAGATAGATGAGTTTGTCGAGCCAGGTCCTTCATGCAGGGAAGCACTGCAGGCAGTGTTGGTTATGAGGACGTACTAGTATCAAGAAATTTGACAATCCACTCAAACATGAGTTGGAGGTGAATCAATGATTCTGTCCTCACTCAGAAAGAGGATGAAGGACACAGCAATTATTACAGACTTTTTTCAGCCTAAATGACATGATTCTAAGACACTAAGTAATTTCAATTCATCTTTGGCAACTCCGATTAGCACAGGTCTTGCTTGAAACCCATACTCTCCCATAACCCATACTCTGGGACCTATCCCGAGGGGTATGGGTTAGGACGGAGTCGACTGTATCCTATTACCCACAATAGTTACACGACAGATCTTAGCACAATCAAGCAGATTATGTGTCACAGAATCCAGATTAAGAAATACTAATTGGAGAGATAAGATAATCTGAGATAGCCATCACTCATGAGTCCATGAACTGCATTATAGATCTCCTTGTCAGCATAATGGTTGAGGAAGAAAGTGTTGTACAACTCCTGACATGTTGTGGAAGTAACTGAGGATGGGACCTTGGCACTTCTGAACACAGGCACTAAATCAACAGCATGCGAGACAGCCTGAAGTGGAATGATAAGGCCTTTGCACACCAAGTTTCCACCTGCTGATTGAAGAAGGCACCTCTCTAGTCTCCACATCCCCACGTCAGGTGCATGAGAGGGGTCAGCAGCAGCACGGAATGGCTGGACATATAGTAATGGTTGTTGGAGTACAGGTGGAATCTGTGCTTTCGAGTGAGGTGGGAGGTGCATTTGGAACACAACACAGACCTGGGCCACAAATGACAAAACTAAATGGTGATGAATACTGGGTGCAACTGTGAAGGTGGACAACTTACCATTCTCACCGGGGCTGATGAGCACAGCATCATAAGAACCAAGAGGAAATTCGGTGGAAGGGGGCTTCGCCTGGACTAGCTGACTCGGTAAAACTAATGATGGACAGAAGGTGAAATGAAGCTGGATCCGGAATTTATCCCAAAGTGAGACATGATCAAATGAAGCCATAAGGTGGGCATCGGGGAGAACAGAACACAAAAAAGATTGACAAAGGGTAGGAAAATCAGGGAGGCAATACTCTCTTGCCATGTCAGCTAATTGGTATTTCGTGCAATCAGGGTGAATGTTAACATGGAGCACAGTGTTCGTGTTAAGGGAAAGGAGTCCAGTAGCAAAATAGTTGTGGCAGGGATGGGGGGTATTTACTTGCCATTGTGCCTCTGGAAGTACTCATAGTATCCATGCATTGGCTGGGGTCTTCCCAGAGGTCTCCTTCAAGTTGTGGGTCACAGAATCCTCACTTTCAATGATGTTCCAAGGGGAGATCCCATGATTGTGGAATAAGGAATAGATGTGGAAACATCGCATAGACTCGAGCTGGTCAAGAAAGCGGATAATTTGAAGGGTGAAATCCTTGTTCTTATTTGTCCTTTCGAAGGGTTGTTTGCAATGGGTGATGAGTAAACATTTGCTGACGTCCACTGTGTACTGTATAAGGCCCCCATTGTTCCAGATTGCCTGTGCAAAGTTCAACAGTAGTTCTAACTTTGGAATCATAAAGTCATCTTTGATGTGCTTTGCAGTCTTCCTGGCCCCAGCTTGCAGAATTGTGTCCTTATACATATGGAACTCCTCAAGAAACAACTCCATCTGTCCAATGGATACCTCCATATGGACTGGACTCTGCGCTAGATAGATGAAGTCAATGAGTGCTCGTATTGCGCACAGAAATCGGGAAGGCACTTGACCAGTGATCATGGCAATGATGGTCCATTGGATATCGCAATGCTCTCTCCTTGTCATCTGCTTGACATGTGAAACACCATTAGAGAAGTGTCGCACAGCAACACACTTGTGGTGACACTTGAACCGCATATCTAGCTCATTCCTGAGGACTTCTTTGCACCATTTTAGTATGTGGTTGAAAAAAAACTTGTGAAGTATGTGGAGGATCTCTGGAACAAGAAAGAGATTGGGAGATGCAAACTGCCAGTTCTGCCAAAATGGTTCGTGGACACCACTGAGCAATATCTTCTTCGCAATCTTTTGGAAGCGGGACAGATCCCATGGACTGACTTCATCAGAGACACTGTTGATACATTGCAGTGTGTGGTCACTTGTCTGTGCGGTGAAGTACTTGTAATTGCCAAATTGTTTGTGAGTTGCCTCCAAGACAGGTGAGGCATTTTTTGAGATGCATGCAATCATGAGTTGCTCAGGAAGATTGGCGGTCCAAGCTGTGAGAGGGGTGAAGCAATGTCATACATTGCCCATTGGATCTGAGAGGTAGACGCCAGACTCTGCAGCGTCTTTCAGCTTCTCCATGATGATATCGATGCACTTGTGCCATACATGAGCTTGTAGGAGTGACTGACAATCAGAAGGGTCTTCGAAGTGAGGGATTGGCATGAATGCTACACAATGCCAGGTATAAGAGGATGTGGCCATGTGTATGTGACTGGAGATATTGCTGATTGAGACAAAAAGTGGGTGCATCTCCAACCTGCCTGTCATCTGGGTAACAGGGGTTTTGTTGGAGGCAGCAAGGATAGGAATGATCATTGCTCCCTCTAGGAGGCCATTCTGACAGACAATAATCACGTCAGTAGATAGATAGTACAGTGATGACACATACCTGGATATGGTGGGCTTCTTGAGCTGAAAACCACTTGCCATACTTGTGCCCATCACTGATGACCTCGATAGGGTCAAACATCATTTAAGGACCAAATGTTGGGTCTGCAAAAATAGACTCCACAACTTCCAATGTGTCCTGCCAGATGAGGGTGATTGGATCCTTTGCTTCATGACAATCAACTTCTAGTGTCATGCTGTGCCACTTTGGTCCAGAAGGAAGGGTATCTACCCATGCCAACAGTTCTTCTGCCTTCCTGAAAGAGGGCCGTGTGAATTCATGAAACTGTTGAAAGATGTTTCATGAGACAAGCGAGAAAATAAGAGTCAGTGTTACCCATGGGAGAGAGAGAAAGTCGTCTATTTGTGCTTGGGTGAGGTTCTCAGTCAACCAGCACCCTAGAGACCACTCAGTGTGAGATGCAAAAGGATAATAGACATTTAGTTCCCTCTCCTTTGCATATGGCTCTTCTGCCATCTTCTCAAATAAGTTTTTGCGGCATCCAAAGATATAGCCTGAAGATGCATGATATTGAGCTGTCCATTGCTGTGGATTGAGGCTTGTATGTGGAATGGCAGCATCAATATGGCAAGACTTTGAAGACTCCCATAGATTGGAAGGCCAGCATGTCAGGCAGAGATGGTTCAAGAGCACATCCCAAGAAGGTAGCAGTGCATTACAGGTGGAATTGGGACAATGAAATCTAGGAGACAAGCATGCAGTGTCAGGTATTCAGAGTTTCTTGTTCACCACTTACTATCCATCAAAGTTGCCCTGGACTTCAGTGATGTTAAATTCCATCTCTACACGGGTGCGTGAAGACACTTCGAAGTTCTAAGTCTTTTGAACCACACCTACAAGTCTGCCTGTGAGTAATTATAGTGAACGGAGTTTGCTCAGGCTGTAGCTTGTTACCATGCTGTATCCTAAGGAAACACTGACTGACTTCGGGTCTCATATGTATGACAGCAGGGAGTCTATCTCTGGTTGTAGCTCTACACCCTCATTGACAGTTGGCTCAACATCCATGGACTCTACATCACCTTCACCTCAGGCTTCATGTCTGTTGACAAACTTTCAAGATTCCTTAGAGCTGAGCTTTATGGAGAAAAGCCCGAGAAGTGGTATCCCAAAGGTTTGTTGATATTTTTATTGGTCCTGTGTATTACACCATGACTGAGCATCTTCAGGGAGGGAGCGTGATCAAACTACCTGAAAAAGCACTTCAAATAGTCGTCGACATGAAGAACACAGGCTATAAGGCTAGGTCTTTTCAGGTGGAGGCACTTTCATGGGAGGTCAGGGAAGCTGAAAGTCATTGTCAGCTCCTCCACCATATGTATCACCTGAGTGACACCATGTGTCACAGTTACAAGGCCTCTGTTGATGAGGCACTTAGTCTCATGAGAGGATTATCATCATCCCCATCAGTTTCCCCTGCAAATGGGGGAGACCTGATCATTTCTTGATCTCCCTTTCCAAATTTTCGGGATGCCACTGAGCTGGGCTTTTTGGAGAAAAACCTCAGGGAAGGTGTTTCACTGAGCAATGAGGAGGAGGTCAGGGATATTTTCACTGCATCTTGCATATTCAGCTGAGTATATTCTAGGGAAGGGCCCTTCTTGCATCCAGTGTCAAGAAGGTCAAATTACCTAATGAACTGCTTCAAGTGGTCATATGTGCAAAGCAAGCTGGCTGTGAGGCCAGACAACTTCGTGGCCTGGCCTGTGCAGAGGAAATCACGGAAGCTGAACAACATCAAAAGCTTCTCTGCTGTCTACTCCAAATGAATCAAGCTAATAGTTGCAGCTTTGCAGCATCTCTTGATGATGCCACCAGTCTCAACAATCTTATAGTATTCAAGCACAATAATATTCAATGGAGCTCACATTGTTGGTCACCCTTGACCAACAGCTCGATGTCCTCGAAGTGGAGGCACAAGTGTGTTCCAGCTGCACGATTCCCACTGTGGGACCACATAGGGGACATGAGAGAATTCTGTTATCAACCAATGGCATTAATTGTAGTGTACCTATCTCCAGCCCTCTATCAATGCTTTACCATTTATATTGAAATCACATTGTACTCTGCGTGTTTCCATACAACTTCGTGTAGCCCCCACGCTGTTCACTTGTTCCCATGTCTTTTAGCCACATAGCAGTATGCAATCCAATCTGTTTGTGTTTCCTTAATGTTGATGCACCTTAGTCTAGAGCTCAGGTCAACTGTCCAACAATGGGGAGCCAGTGGTCAGTGGTACTACTAGTCAGTCATCGATCCACAATTCTACTGGTTGGGGTCTAGGACAAGAAGGAATGCCAGTATGTGTATTTCGCTGGATCTCAATGGCTGGTAATCAGCTTGCATTGACAGTATGACAGCACCAGCAGGCCATCAGTCAGCAGTTGTCCAGCATTGGACAATGATCCTACTACCTGTTACTGGCTGGGAAGAGATTGAGAGACGATACGCTGAGTTACATTGTACTATCGATCGCGCTACTGAGGCCTTAGTTCAGGCTGGCCTTCTTAGCTCCTCAGACTGGGACTTGTACCTCGTCTATCCCATGGGGGACTTGAGCATGGGAAGCCCAACCACGGAGTAGCTGGGTACCTATTTTTCTTTGCACCGTTTTCATTCCCCTTTCATCTTCCGATCTGATCTTATCTTGTACACCACCATACGGACCCTATAGAAGCGTCCACTGCCTCCCACAGTCCGCAGTATGTCTTCTCTCTTATCTCTTCATCTCCACTCGCATCGCCTTTAGATGGAGCTTGTAGTTAGTACTTTCCTGGACGCTCCACCTCCCCCTGCCAATTCTCCTTATATTGGTAGTAGTTTCCCATTTCCTTCACAGTTACATATAAAAGCGCCACTATCAGCGCTCATGTACCTTCGTTAGATCTATGCAATCATCAGTGTAACTTACTCACGCCGCTCAACAGAGCGAGACCCTCGTCCTGGCTGGAAATCACCATACTTGCATTATTGTCGCTCTCACCCTCACCTATTCACTCCGGATCTTCGTGCAAGCCTTAGCTCTTCTGATCGGCGAAGTAATCAATCGCTATCGCATTAACACTACCCTCACCGGCTGGGATGTGAACTATCACAGCCTTGATCTCAGCCTATCAAATCATTATCAATATTTCACTCCTAACAATGATCTGCTTAGCTCGAACATGACTGTTAATTTCAGATTCTCTCCTGTGCTCCAAGGCTTGGATGAACAACTGATCATGAACTATTGCCCCTTACTGCAACAGATCTGGCCCGACCTCACTGAACCTGTTTTACCAGTTAGTGCACCACCTGGAGACTCATATATTGAGATGAACACATACATCTCCCAGTGCCTGGTTGCAGCCACAGCTCCTACATGTGCTGGTGAGTCTACTCAGGGCGAAATTTTCAATGTCATACAGGTAAACATTTTGATGACCGAGATACTATCCAGTTGATGATGTTTATAGCCCATGTTGGAGTCAGAGTGCCCTGTGCACAGAAGATCTTGTATTCACCTTCCTGGGCCTGCCAGTGCTACAAGAAGGACATTGGCAAGTCACCAGTTGCAACCGCAGGCTGAAGGCTTGCCCTCAGTCACAGTAGCACACGGCAAGGCAATACTCCCCAAAGAAACTAGGCAGGATGTCAACGAGCAAGCAATCCAACACTTCATGACCAAAAATCCAATGCGTTCTGACAAGAATGAGGACTTGAACTTCTTTGCATGGGTTATGAACAACATCAGTGGTGTTTTGGCACCTGAGAACCTTGGTATGTGCTACCACACAACAGCTAACAATAACATAGTAACTGATCAACATTGGTGTAGACGAGTGGAAGGACAGATATAAACAGGATGTCTTGGACACATCCAAGAAGACATGGACTGACATTGTTCATGACTTTAAGGATGTGGCACGACTTCTCATGTTTGTCTATCCTGGCCTCTGGATCCACATTGATCAGCAGTGTGACCTTGGGGCTGAATGGGCATGCACAGCCGATGATCTTCTCAGCAACTGGAAGTATGCAGATTGGGAGGTCGAGGTGAGTCACTTACTTTCCCACTACTTGTCTACTAATTTTTCCTGGCAGTTGCTTGACAGTACAAAGATTGTCCACCCATTCTGTTTGCCAGTGCTTTCTCTTGTCATCCTCCAGGTGATATAGGTCATGAAACCTGGATATTGTTCATTTTTTTCTGGTCCTGGTGGTACTGATAATGATCAGGACACCAGCCTTATGCAAATCATTGCGTTTGTGTGCACAATTGTCTCATGGGTGTTGAATAGCCTTTGTCCAGGCCCTGAGCCTGATTTTGAGCACCTCTGATACACACCAACTTATAAGGCTGCTCTTGCATGTCTTGTGGGGATGAAGAATGGTTTGTTGGCAGAATGTGATTATCTTGCATCTTTGTTGTCGAATATCCGAAAGTGAGGGGATGAGTTGTTACAGAAGTACATGTTTGTGTACTAGATAAGTGCTTATCAAGTTATTGCAATCATATTTCAAATTGTACTATCATACTTGATAAAGCTGATATGCCTTATGGGTCTTTGGCTGAACGATCTATTGAGTTACGTGTGTGAGTTGGTTGTCCAATCTAGGATACCAGCTGCCGTCTGCCCACCGGTGGCTGGCTGCAGGCATTTACAGTGCAGATGTAGAAGTAATGGTGAAATGCATTCTGACTTCATGCTCAGATTCTAAATAGCTGCAAACAGTGACCCTTTTTTAAGGCAGGATATAGAATCTGATTCATTGAGATCGTGATCATTGCCAAACATGGCATTCTGGGTTTGTATGCATTCTGACTTTGTGCTTGGATTCTAAATAGCAGTAAATAGTGACTCACTGGCATGCTCGACTACTAGTGGAAGCTATAGACATGGCCAGCAAGGTCCCCATCACCAATGGCAATGCCTGGTTGACCAATGTCAAGCTGAGGATTTCTCTGGGAACCCTCCTTGCTCATGTTTCTTCATCCACCGCAACCACTCACACTGACACCCCTTGGGTGTTTTTGTATTCACTTACAAGTTCATCATGTTTCTTCCTATCCCTGACTCCCACGAAAGTGGGGGAGGGTTCTGTCCAGCAGCAAATGTGTTTCCCACCTATTGTCAATGCCCTCTTTTTTCACATGCTCTCATGTGATAGGTAGGATAGCTGATGATCAATTCTTTTTTTTGGACAAGTGGTATTCCAAGGAATACAAATATGTAGTGACTGTCTAGGCTAGTCCTATATATTACACTTATGGCAGTGGTCAGGGACTGCCAGTCTGAGGGAAAATGCATTTACACATGCCCTACTGGTGAGTAGGGGGTGTGGGGCTTGGTGGCTGTCTGGTTTCCTCAGTCAATTTCGGAGGGCCTTGGCAGCTTAATACCCACTCAAACCTCAGGGTTCATTAGCCAGCCTGGTGGTAGGTGTGTTGCATCTGGGATGATAGGTTCCCATGTTTGGTGGATGTGGTTTGCTAGTGTGGTGTTGATATAGGCTTTTGCTCTTCATCTGTCTATCGTCAATCTTGTATTTATTTTTTCAGTCCATCGGGCTCTAATTTCACTGGTGGAGTGTCGATGATTTGATATGACTCTCACACCTGAGTACCCATATCAGGTGAGCTGATTTGGATATTAGGATGTGGAGCAAGCAGCAGTGGGCTTGTTTGGCATTTCTCTTTTCTTTTGTTAGGTCATCTGGTGCTGAAATCGCTCCACATCCTAGGATTAGGCCCATTGATGGGTACATCCAGTCTTTTGAGGTCCTACTCCATATTGAGTGTGTGGTGTCCCAGATTGTTTTCCTTTTGTCATTGGGGCATTCAGTTAGTATGTGTTCTAGGGATTCTAATGGTGCACTACATGATGAACATTCTGCTCTCTGTTCATGGTTTTTTATATGAAGCCAGAAGCATCCTACTTGGAGAGCATTGTGAGTGGCTTTGTAGAGGAATGTTTGGATGGGTCTACATATGTCGGGATGCCTTATGTAGTGTTGCCGCAGCTCAGCTCGGCTCGGCTCGGCTATCAGCGACTTACAGAGTGACTCAGCTTCGAACGGCTTAACTCCACGTAAATGCCGGCTGGACTCAGCTTGACTCAACGACTTCAGCCAGCTCAAGTCCGGCATCAGTCTCTGAGTTCACTCAAACATCATTGCTCGCCCCACGGCCCCCACCGTACCCTTCGGAATGAAATGATCACCACGACAACGGCATTGTCAAAGGTTGCCGCGACAAAGACAAGGCAGTGCGACAACGAGGTTGGCCATCGACGCGACGAGGATGGAGATGACACAACACCAACAATAAGATAGTGATTGCAACAACATGATTGCCACGATATAACACCACGACAGCTCGAGTTGGTCTGGTACACGTATAACTAAGTATGTAGCCATTGTACATATCCACCATATGATTCCGAAAAAGTCATCAAGTCTGG
>JBBPTU010000455.1:0-23718 GCA_038094295.1 Tylopilus aff. beelii | reverse complement strand
TCGTCGATTACTTCGAGAGCGCCGTGAACAAGGTCGGCAGCGAGTCTGGCTCAAGTTCGCCCACATCGACCGCGTCGGAATGCCAGTATCAGTACCAGCGTGTGTACGCTATCTCAAAGCATCTCCGAGACAATGTCTATGTCTACTCTTCGGAGCATCTCAAGCAGCTACAGCAACAGAACGCCCTCGTGTAAGTAAACATGTTCCTTGCGCTCAGTATATGCGCTTATTTCTCCGCAGGCAAAAGGCCATTGAAACCGCGAACTCCATTCAGGGGCTAGCCTCGGCGTCTATCACGGGCGCTTCGACGCGAATCCATTCTCTTTCCGATAGTATGCTGGCAGAACTGCAGAAACTTCAACAATCCACTGCTGCACTGCCACAAACACTTCAGTCTACCTATCCAGACATCTCCAAAACCATTACGGATCTACACAACATTGTCACAACTCCTGACATGTCGGTCTCTGACAAGATCAACCGTGTTACCGAGGAGGTGAGCCAGGGTGTCAGGCCGATGCTCGAGAAACTGTCACAAAGAATCGGCGACCTCGCCAAGGCCATCGGTAGCAAGAAAGATGAGATTAGCTCAGAAGCGCAGAATGACAACGGACACGCCATGCAGTAGATTTTTGCTCGTATCCAGTTTCTTGCCTATTATTGTAACGTTTTCAGATTAATATCTTATGTCCTAGATCCAGACCTTAGATTGTCTTCTTTTACTCTCGTCTCCGTGTAGCGCCACGCACGCACTTTGTACGCATTTCTCAATATTTTCACGCCGTTCATCTGGGTTGTCGCATGTATGCACTACACTGTCTGTCAATTAAAAAGACTGTCGTTGCGCGTTTTGTTCATACATTGAAACGATATATTTCATGTGTACAAATGACGACAGGATGCTGGCACCCGTCTGAGATTGCTACTAATACAGATAATTGCCGAGGTGCGGGAGGACAAGGCACGATTTCCGAAGCGACTGCATTATTACTTGTGCTCTTCCTTGCGAGGAGAGACAAGCTCCGACCATTGGAATGCATCCAGACTCGAGATGGAATTACGTTTGTCCCCAGTAGTCGCCATGATACGTGGGCTCGCACTCAGACGTATGCTCGTCCGGCTGCTCGAGCGAGATCTGGCAGATAGGTCGCGAGAAAGTGCGGAGCGGGAGGATTGCGAAGATGATGACGAGGCACGCCGATGACGCATCCGTTGAGTCGGGTCGACGTCGGGGATGTTGGCGATGCGTGCAAAGAGGGAGAGAACTGGGCGGGAGCGGAGACGGGGGATGAGAACGAGACGAGAGAGGGGTAAAGACTCACTATCGACGATGGAGACGACACCGCAGAGGTTTCCGCTCCCGATGGTAGACAGGGAAGGCGAGGAGGAGACGGGCGCGTCGTTGTCCGTGACGAAGAGGCGGTGGGAGTTGGCTGTGCGGAGAGGTTTGTATTAGACGTGCATAGCGAGAAAGTAGGGAGACGACGGACTGGCGAGGAGCTTCTGGATTGTGTAGGACAACGTGCTAGATGGGAGTACGACGTAGACTGAATGGGCGATCACGTCATTACGATTGGAAGGATAAGACATGCGTCCCACCTGGATACTTGTCGGCGCCGTCAGTCAGCCCGTCGGGCTCCTATACATGCGTTAATGTTGGGTCCACCTGGATGACAGGCTCAGACCTTGATTTGCGCGATGAATTGATGCACGGGAGTGGAGAGTATTTGATTGCTTTGAGAAGGAACTACAATCTGAGAGGGAAAAGTTGATGTCAAAGCGACGAGCGCGATTAGCAGGATCGTCATACCTTGCCAACGTCAGTAACGCTGACTGCACTTAACAACGTCCCTGAATCTTCGTCGACGACCGCGACGCTGCTCACGCCTTGTTCGCTCATGAGTCGCATGACATCAAGAACTTGGGCTGTGCTCGATGTCGCGACAACTGAGGAGTACATGTGGATAGAAGGAAGGGTTAGTGCGTAAAGAGAGTTCGTGAGGTAAGACTGGAACTCTGGAGTCCTCTCTGCATACGCAGAGAACCACGATAGAAGGCCCATATCAGATACCATGCCAAGATAGCTATTGGATGGAGAAGGGGAGCAGATTAGGACTGTGTGAACGTTAAGGATGGACTCTGGGTTAGATAACGGATGTCCTACCCCTGTGTGATCCACGGGCAAAAATAGCTAGAAGAGATACCGCCGTCGCCTCATGGGGTAATGACTCCAGAAAGTTCTTCTCGGACAAGTCTGTGGCGGATCAGAGAACGGAAAGGTTCGGGTTATACAGACGCACTGCTGACTAGGTGGACGGGAACACGACCGGAGCACGCCGCAGACATGATTTGGTCTGCACGAGGGTTCGCCTTGAGCTCGTGAGGAGGAATGGTGTGCCGTGTGGCAGCCAGGGTCAAAAATGCGTTTACGTCAGAAAACTAGACCACCATCAAAGAAGGATTTGATCAGGATGAGCGAACTCGCACATCAAATAGGCCAAGATATGGAGAGGTACTCTGAGCACCAGGTACTGCCTTGATTGCGAGGCACGAAATATCCTCTTTGAGGAGCAACTGCAAGAACAGCTGAGCGGGAGCAAGGGCGGTCAGGAGCAAAAACTTGCATCACAGGCGTCCTCCACAGAGCAGTCCGCGTCTACAGCCACGATCCGAGAGTCGATGAGATCTACATGCAATGCAGTCAGTCTGCGTTTCAAGCGGGAAAATCAACAATGCCCACCTCTGGCATATACGTGCGCCCACGATTCAACCCATCTCTCTGCATCCGGACCCGGTGCAACTGATAGGTGCATCGCCGTGACCAGGGGCGACTCGCGACCAGAAGGGCTTCTTGAGTGGGTCGCAGAGATGGACGTTCTTCTGTGCGATGCGATGGTGACGGGTTGGTGCATGGTGGTGGTGGAGGTCGGAGGCGACGGAGACGTGGATGAGCATGATAAAGTGTCACGTTTACGTACCAAAAGCGCCCATATAGACATGTCCACCGACCTCGTCGTACCACCCTACCTCCTCCATCCCCTCATACCCACGATTTCTGCGGGCGAGGTCTCATGTGCCCAGGCACTCGGTGAGAGCCGACACAGACCACTTTGTCGCCTCCACTCATGTGATCTAGGTTCCGAGGTTTACGTTGGATGCACGAACGGCGAGTTGATACGGTTCGCTCTCCAAGCTGAGCAGGTGAGACTACCAAGCCTGTGGACACGGCACGATGACGTTGGGTCTCGCAGCAAGAGGCCTACTCTCTTGTCTCACGCCAGAGTCTTCCGAGTGGAAAACCCATCGACGAACTCGTTCTCATCCCTTATATGTCGCGTGTGTTGATCTTGTCTGGTGAGCGGAACTCTTCCGTCTCACCCGACGCCACTCAATTTATCTAAAGATCGACAAATCCACTTTTACACCCTGCCTTCGCTTGACCCTTTACCCAATGTCAAGCCCATTCGCCACGTGGAGACCTTTGCTGTTGATCAGCACCATCTTTTACGGGTCAGCCCGACGACGCACGATACCCCGACCAAGTTACAACCAGTCGACTTTTGTGTCATAAAACGCAGCGCGATTGCTTTGTATAGCCTGAGTGAAGAACGTCTGGTTTACACCAGGGTCAGTTTCAGTCGATTGCATCAGACGAACTCATGACATTCTGGTCTATGGATAGGAAATTCCGTTCCAGCCGGGGGCTCTGTCTGCACGACGTGCGGGACAGTATCTCTGCGTTGCAGACAGCCAGTACTACAACGTTATCGATCTACAGAGCGCTCAAATGTTCCCTGTGCTCCCTGTTAACCAAGCTGTAGAAGATCCGACTCCGGTCAAGCCATTCATCGTGGTCGTGGGCGAAAACGAGTTTCTCTTGTTGTCGTGGACTGGTGGAAGCACCATCGGGGTCTTTATCACGGGAGAGGGCGATCCTGTCAGGGGAACTCTGGAATGGCCGAGTCACCCACTCGCTATCTGTAAGTAGTGATATGACTTCCTCCGGACGGAACAGACCGATGTGGGCAGGTCTGGACTACCCGAACATTACGACACTCCTGCCAAATGGCACGATCGAGATCCACAGCGTGGAGACCCAATCGATCATCCAGGTGGTTCCCCCGCCAGATGATGAGTTGCTCGCGGATCAGAGGATAGGCCTAGTAGCGTCTCTGGGGGGATACATGGTGCCGTTTTCTGAGCACTCAGAGAAGATGCGGAAGACGATTCTGAGGTTTGATAGAAAATGACCGGTGTGTCTGTACCACCCGTGAATATCCCATTGTTGACCTCGAGTGGACCTTGCTATTGTCCACCAAGCAAACTCAATCCACGTGACTGAGCGTGTCGCGCTTGCTTTGTGCGTGTTTGCCCACCCGCCTTGACCTCGACGCGCATTTAATAAGACACGCCTGGACCGTTTCTCTTCTCTCCCCCTCCCTCGCCCGATGTTGGACCATCCGCCCTCGATTTCCCCTCCTCCGCTGGACGACTTGGACGAGCCCCTGGCCCCGCAGCGCTCCCCTAGCCGCCTTGACTTTTGCATGGAGGACATCGAAGGCGGCGGCGACTCGCCTATGGAGAGGATGGATTGGTCCATTACGTCCTTTCGCGATCATTTCTCGTACACATTCGTCGAGGAAGATGCCCCCCCGGTCGACATCGCGCCCTCACGCCTTCCCCGTCTCCTAACCGTGGAGGACCCCGAAGACGATCCACCACAAGCCGTTTCGCACGCCCACGAACACACAGATGCTCCGCCATTATTTTTTGCTTCGTCAGACTCAGAACCGATGGACGAGGTCGCCATAAAGCCACAGGCTCCAATACCAGTCCGCCCACTTTCCGTGCCAATATTGCAGGCTGACGAGCCAGAATGCATCACGCCGTCTCGCATCGTACCGCAAAGACTCAACTACACCCATCATGGTTTCTCCCGTAGCGCCCTTCTCCAACAAAAGACTCTCTGGCACTCACGGTACGAAGAATGGCTCGAATGGCGGGCACAGATGGAGCAGGGTGAGGCACGAAGGCACGAATCTGACACAGACGATGCATATGCGGGCCTCGTCAATTCCAAAACACCTGTTGTGGCGACCCCGCCACCCTATATGCGCACCCCTCTCTCAGGACTAGAGCGCGACCTCGTAGACCACCCACCCAGGGGACGGGAGCTTGACGTTAATGCATCCGTCTTTCCTCGTATGGGGGACATCTCAGCCCTGAGAGATCCATACGCTATCAACATCGACCGTTCTTTGCACAAGCTTCCCTCGTGGACGCTCCAGAAGGCATTGTTCAGGTTCGATATGCAACGCAGGTCTGGTCCCCTCGCAGTGACATCCGCACCTATGTACAATGCGGAGCACATTCTAGCGTCCATATCTTCCTCTACACTGAGTTCATATAGCTCGTCGACCTTGGCAGATGATGAAGAATCCGACTCCACCCTCGTTGCAGACGATAGCCCTGTCTCAAAGAATCAGCGTCCTCTGGAACCTCTCACATGCACGTCGTCCCCGTCCAGTCCACATTCGTGGAGCGACGCCTGTGGACAGGAATTCTCGTGGCGTGCCAGGTGGGAAGTGTTAATCGATATCTTTCAGCCCAACTACATCAGATACGACGCGTTACACCAAACGGAGATGGCACCATGTGCAGAAGCCAGGGTAGCCCTGCCTTCGCCTCCTGGACGGATCTTTCGCTTCACAATCGGAAATGACGGGGACGACGATGATGACGACGACGATGAAGAGACGGATTACGGGACGGTAATCACAGATTCGAGTTTTAGCATAGACTTCGACGAAGAATGTGAAAGGGCCTTGGCATTTTACCGCAGAGAACTGAAGTCTTCGGAGGTGACCTGGTAATTGGATGGATGACCTTTCACGTGTACTCGAGGAAAGATGGATTAAATCTTTACTGTATAGTTTTGTTCATATTTATATCTAACCGTCATTACTGTATTGTATACTATGCTACCAACGCACCACGAGGCCTCTCTTGGATGGAGTCTTTGCTCTGACTTGCGCAATCACGCATGATGTGAACCACATTCAGAGTTCCAATCTGACATTGGCTTATTTCATACATGTATGGAGTCTCCCGTACCGCTTCTCGAACCATTACTTACGCCGTCGCATGAGTAAGCTCCAAATAACGTGCCTTAAAGGAAACCTTGGCGAGTTTCACCTAACCACGTTGGTCAACAAAATAAGACCTCGGCACCATGACAGCAAAATAACGCACGTAACGGTACCAGCTCTCGTCATCAGGAAGGTGAGGCAAGTCCGACGCTTTCGCATCCACTGACGTCTTGACTCTCTGTCGGCGTGTGTCGGTGCTGTGTCTGATAACTCTAGGTCACACGACGCACCTGGGGAAGAATCCGATGTCTCAATCGACGCTTGAGTGTCGTCTCGCGAAGTACGTGGCTCAGCGAACTGGCTTTCAAGAACCTAGAAAACGCCTTCGAGTTGTCGTACGCCGCATCTAGCGACGCCATCGCCGGTGCCCGCGCATCAGCCAACGTCGTTCCCGGAGGCAACTGTCGTGTAAAAGGTCGCGTGAATGATGCCGAACCGCAAGGAGAAGAGAAGAAACGAGGGTCACCCTGCCAAGTTTGAGGAGCTTGTCGACGATCGGAGCGACGACGGCGTCGTCCGCGCTGGCAACGCTGCCGTCTTTTTGAGAATGTGTCCAGTCCGGAAAGACGCCGAGGATCGCGGCCATATCACCTTGGGCTAGAAATGGTGCCCATAAACTCAACGTGTCTCGCATACTTCCGACGTCCGCAAGAGTATCGCCGAGATCGATGCGGTCAAATCGGAAACGTGACGTGAGGTTATGTGCAGCGTACTCGCCACTTGAAATGTCTTTGGCGAGGGTTTGCGCGTTGCTATTGAATACGAGAAAGGTGACATCGAGTTCCCGGATGCGCTTTGCAAACGTTCGCAGTTGGTCAGAGAGGTAAAAGTACAGACAACCAAAGACATCCTCGGGCTGAGCCCCGTATGCCTGCCCTGACTTGACCGTTTCGTTAATGCTACAGTGTACCATGACATGACACCATCAGCGTAAAAGGTAGAACTCGACGTATTCGACTTACTCCCAAGATGCAAGTGGGTTCATGACACTACTATTCTGGAGCAAGACGCCGGAAGGCGAAAACAAGGAAGAGTTAGGTGCCGTATGGTGATCACTGTTGATGCTAAAAGGGAGGATAGCTCCAGATCGCCAAAACGCCATAAATGCGAGGCTGTGACAAGGTCTTAGCCCTGCCAGTGCCAGCTCTCGATTTCTGATGTCTAGTCGAGCTGATGTTACACGTTCATATTCGTCGCGCGCTCGTGCCATTGACAGGGTGGGGCCAGCAGTATACAACAGACAATCTGTTATGTCCTGTGGCACCAGACAAGTCAATTTAGCGCGTCTGCCTAGGTTGATAGAGAGGGGTTCTGTCTTGTCGGTATGCTGCTTCAGGACCAACACGAGTACGGCGATGATCCGAAGGCGGTGCGCCTCTGGTAAGAAGACAGAGTGCCAAAAATGGAGTGCAATGTCCGCAGCGACGGCTTCGTTCGGCATCGCACCAAGGAGTAAAAGTAGAACGATGTTGCGCGATACGATAACCTTGGAAGCATCGTTGATCAGGATGTGGAGACGTCCTGTATAGTCGGATCCCAGTGCGTTGACTGTTCGTATGACGCTCCGAAGATCTCCGGATGCTGGACGAAGTCCACAGATTGAAAAACCCCCGACGGCCATATGAGGATAGACTCACCAACAAATGCCACAGAAAGATCTCTCGTCTTCTCCTTTTCATTGTTTTTTAGATTGATAATGTCAACTCCAGGGAGGTTTCCAGACCTAAGTCACGATCTATGAGTTACAGAATAGCAGATACAGAACATAAAACGAACGGCAGTGTATCCAGCTTAGCAACTTCTTCATGGATCCGATGTGAATTCGAGGAACACTGATCGTCGTTGCGAGAATCGGCACTATCTTTGATGACGACAGGACCAAGAAGAACGTTACAGCCTGCCGCTAATCAGCCTACAGTCCATGTTGAGGCTTCGCACATACTTCGTTTATGAACGCTCTTATGTTCTCTCTCGCATTTCTTTACGAAACTGCCGTTGAGCCATCGGATATACACCTCGACCCGAACCTTACCTGTGAACAGTATGACACCAGTTTACATTTACCACAAGGTAACCTGGCCGGATTTGAGCACACGTTTGTGCAAGGGAGCGCCTCGAGAGGCGGCAGCCTGAGTGGTATCATAGTGTCCTCTATCGCGTTCCCGAGGGCATCGCAATCGGGCGCCGCGAAGAGGTTCAGTGGATCGTTCGATTTCATGCCAGTGAAGGGTGTGAACACATGCTCTGCAGAGGAGAGTCCGCTCATAGTCCGCGAAAGGGGCCTGAACTATGAGTGGAGCATCATTACCCACTACATTTAAGGGTGGACGATATCAGTGCATCCGAGTCGCCGATCAATACGGCGAGGTCCGGCGAAGGGCTCGCACTATCACCTTTGGCTTTAACGCCTTGCGAACGAAACGTGTTTGGCCTTCCTGTGGATGAACATCGATGGTAGCCTATGAAGGTATATGACTTCTCCGCCAGACGTAACAACGGATTCTGTGGCGCAACGCTGCGAAGTGCGAACGGCGCTCGGAGTGGGAGCGGGGACTTCAAGCTGACGGCAACTCAGAGGCACGCATCGGTTCCTGTAACTCGAGATGCATGCTTTATCATTGCCGAATTTGACGTAACCACTGCGCCGTCGGAAGTTGCTCAGAAAGACAACGGTTCTGTGGCGCACGCACGACACAGAAGAAGAGAGAAATCAAATGATATAGCTTTATTCTGCACCTCGATAACCCTGAACTGACTATTCGATGAAATGCAATAGAGGGGGGACTCAGAACCTATGCTTTGCCATGGCAAAACTCGACGTAGCGTTCTGTCCAAGTTCGATTGATTAATCGAGCCTGATCCGAGGTGAGTGTGGGAATTCCGCCAATAGAACGGGCTGGACACACGTAACGATACCAAGATTCTTCGTCAGCGAATTCAGGAAGAGCGTTTGGTTTGGCATCGATCGCAGTTTTGAGGCGCTATCAGAGTTTGGCGTTCAGAGCTGATCATAAATTATCCACTTCACATACATGCGGAATGATCTTGTGGATTGTCCTCGGCTGGAGTTTACAATCGGTTCCACCACGATTTTTGAAAAATTTGGAAAAAGGCTCGGAATTGTCATAGAATGCGTTAATATCACCCATGGCAAGGAGTACGGCCAACGATCTGTCTACGTTCATGTGAAGCTTGCCGAATATTCAATCAGGATGATCTACATGAAGTTAGTTAACTTGGCAACATACCCGATTGTTCTTCCTCATGTTGTCTAGTATGTTTTTCAACACTACCCGGCCTGCATCCGAGGCTTCGCCCTTTTCCGCAAATGCTACCCAATTCATGAAGTAGCCAGTCAGGGCAGCGTAGTCGGTCTTTGCGAGAAGGGATCCCCAGGCATCTACTACGCTTCGTATACCAACGTAGTTGGGGTCCATGATATTCGAAACATCAATGCGGTCGAATCGGGTGGTAGGTGGAACGCCATATTTTGCAAGCTTCCCTTGAGAGATGCTCTGCGCAAGTGCGCAAGCTTCAGAATCGAAAACATGGATTGCAATACGATGTTGACGCAGGTGTCGAGCAAATGTTTGCAGTTGATCTGACAAGTAAAAATAAAGACAACCATAGACGTCTTCGGGCTGAGCACCGTGCGCCCTTCCTGCAGGGAAGACCTTATCCAGGCTAAGGATGAGAAGTCACTACATCCTCACAGCCCTCAGGGAAAAAAACTACTTACTCCCAAGACTCAAGCGGGTCTGCGAAATCAGTTTGTAGCCACATACCGTTGGCGAAAAGAGAAGGGTTAGGTACGTTGCAATGGGCATTAAGGGCTCCAAAAGGAAGTATGATGCCGAACCGCCGATATTCCAGGAATGCGAGACGATGAGAAGGTTTCAGACCCATATACATTCGGTCTCGGAAATCAGCACGAGTAGGTGCTTTCCTTACGCGCTTATACTCGATTTGTGCTTGATCAGGGGACATCCCTGGCCCCACGTTTTCTATCAACAGCCGGCAGGTATCGGGAGAGACTAAGCAAGTCATCGATGAATGGGGCCCTAAGGAAGTGACAATCGGTCCAGAAGAACCACTTTTCTTCAAAAGAGTCGACATCATAGACAGAATACGGAGGCGGTATTCCATAGGTAAGAAGACAGAGTACCAGAAGTGTATAGCAATATCCGCGGCAAGGGCTTCGTCTGGTATTGTTCCCAAGATCAAGAGTAATGCAATATTGCGAGATACAATACATGGATTGAGGTCATTGAGGAGGATGTTCAGTTGCCCAGAATACTCTGAGCCAAGAGCGTTGACTGTTGCGATAACGTTTCGAATATCTCCTGAAGCTGAAACACAGTTGTGTAAATGAACATGCATCCAAGTACAAACTACTCACCTGCGAATGCAAGAGACAGGTCCGTGCCCAGGTCGTTCTCGTTGTTCTGTAAATTGATGATGTCCATAGCCGGAACATTCCCCCATCTGTTACCGGACGTTAGTGTTCCACAATATTACAGAGGACGTAAACAAGACGAACAGTGACGAGCCAAGTGATAACCTATCACGGCTTGCGAATTCTTCAGCCGTAGACTTGTTGGTAATAAAACGAGGTTGGCGACCTTCGCGAACCCAACAAGGCTTCCAGTTACTCGACCTGATAGGATCCTTGCAATCTGTGTCGAAAGTCAAGACTGTCTCGACTCGTCGGTAGATCAACACTAACCTGACTTATGAACGGTCCAATGCGCCTTTTGGCACTCCTGTGAGCGTCATACATTAGTACCGAGTAGTGTTCAAGATAACGATACTATACCTTTGAGCAGTAAGACACTATTCTGCAGGAGCCACAGGCTAGTTTGCCTGGATTTTCGCAAACGGCATGTTTTTCTACGTTGACATTGGCACACGGGAGTACTTCCAACGGTGGATACTTGGGGGTCTTATTCGCTACGCTGTCCATCATACCTTGTAAACCTCCTGTAAACATTGAACGGAGTCCTTCGAGTACAGATGGACCGTCATCATCAGGAGGGAGAATGCGGATATCGGAATCCATCAATCAGCACTTAGAGAGGGGATGGGGATCACAAAGCGAGGTCTAACGAAAAGTATCCAGTGAAAATCCTCCAAGGACCTCGCCTTTAACATGCGGCACAGGATCTTTGTCACGTAGCCGCATCGGGGGATGCAGGAGGATCAGCGTCCTCCACTTTCGGTTATTCCTTGGCTAGAGTGCTTTGGGCGCAAAGAAGTCGCAGAATCCTCTTACCACAGTCATTTGGTTCCCGAGCAGGCTATGATCCAGAAGTGGAAGGCAACTCGAAGTGGGTCTGGAACTTGTTAACGAAAACTAAACAGCACTAAACGCGCACAATGTCACGGTGCTGTGTCAAACAGTGCGATACGTGGTGTGGGTCCAAGTTGAAGCGGAACAAGAACTTTGAAATTTGAAGCGTAGTTCCGTTTTCGGCGATGCAGCCACAGTCACACGAGTAGGCTCCTGCCCCAGTTTACCGAGCCTCGTTCCCGACACCCGGACACCGTGTATGATGGCTACAACTGTTGGGGTTGGAAGCGAAACACTCGGACTTGCGGTCCCACCGTTCACCCAGCATGCCATCTCTGTCTCTCTTCCAACTTGGATGGACAACGTCGGTTATGAAGAGGGAGAGAAACGTGTCGTAGATTCGATGGTCACGGGATATCCACGGTTCTTCGTACATCTAAGTATTCAAAAGGTATGTTCGATTTCAGTTTTTGCCTTGATCGGACTTGATTTCGTCCAGCTTGCCAAGATCTGTGAACAAAAATTCGGGGTAAACGGGGAAAGGTGTCTACTGTGTCCTTCTAAAAACATTGCAGATCATTGTCGGGCGTTCATGCTCGACCGAGCTGCACTTGAGGGAACACCGGCACACATCAGACTTGGCCAATACTCCATCCGTCCAGAAGACTCTTCATCCCATAAGTATCAATATGCGGAATTGCACATAGTGCTCTTCTCCGCTGATTTATCGCATATTGCAAAGCAATTCTGGCAGCACAGTGGCCTTGGCATATCATCTCGCTTTGCAGAACATTGTCTCTCTCTTCTTCCTGGCCAAGACTCAAAATCACCGCAGGGTCCACCGTCTCCTCCCCGCCAGTCTCTCAAAGCTTCCAACAAGCATTATGCAGTCAAAAATTCAGCAATTTGGGTACAGTCTGGGAGGGCCAACCCTCCGTCGATCCCTGTCGTTCCTCCAGACACGTTGAGCAAAGATCAATGCACATACCTCGAAGAACGATATGGGCGTAACTTACCTCTCAATGCCGCCGCATTTGCAAAGCGAGCCCTTCGCAGACGTATAGCTGGGGTACTTGTAAGGGATAACGTACAAGATGGGCCACAGGGACCCTGCGCGGGTGCACAGGATATCGAGATCGGACCCAGCAGTAGAGGTGTTCAGGATGTCAGCGAAGATGATGTATTCCTTTTCAGCACTGGAATGGCCGCGATTTGGAGTACCCACCAGCTATGCCTTCGTTCACGACCGCCTGCTAAAAGCGCTTGCTTTGGGTTAGCTGCCTCTTTCATGACGTTCGACACTAAAGCTCACTAGCGATAGATTTCCTTATACGGACACCCTCAAAATTCTAGAAAAATGGGGACCTGGCGCTCATTTCTTTGGTCATGGACTTGACCCGGATATTGATGCCTTAGAGAGCCTCCTCGCAGATGAATCTAGCAAAGACGACACAAAATCTCCCCTTCTTGCCCTCTTCACTGAGTTTCCATCAAACCCGCTTCTGCGCTCAGCAGATATCCCCCGTCTCAGAGCACTGGCGGATACGTATGACTTTTTACTGGTTGTCGATGACACCATCGGGAACTTTGTCAATGTTGAGGTTTTGCCGCATGCAGATATCGTTGTTACGAGCTTGTCCAAGATTTTCAGTGGCCACGGGAATGCCATGGGTGGAAGGTACGTTGATTCTGTGCATTCAGTATAACTCAAACACGCAACTTATAATCTATCTTTTGACGTCCAGTCTTGTCCTCAATCCTAAAGGACGGCATTACGCTGTTTTGAAGAGTTGTATGGCTACCTACGAAGATACGTACTTCGATGAGGATGCTCTTTTCATGGAGCGCAATTCGCGTGCCTTTGCTCAACGGGTTCGCATCATCGATGATAATAGCCAAGCCGTCTGTGCCTTCCTGCGCTCACGTTCGACTGCGGAGGGCGCCCAGTCCGCTGTCATAAAAGAGGTTTTTTACCCAAAGTACACGACCCCAAACAACTACCTACGATGTAAACTCCCCGAAGGCGGTTACGGCGGGCTTTTCTCACTCACCTTCACATCTCTGGCCGCTTCTAAGGCATTTTTTGATGCGCTGCCTTGTCAAAAGGGGCCGAGTCTCGGAACAAACTTCACTCTGGCATGCCCGTATACGATCCTTGCTCACTACGCTGAACTCGAATGGGCCGCTCAGTATGGGATTGAGGAGGGACTGGTGCGGATCAGCGTAGGCGAGGAAGAAAAGGACTTGCTCCTGCACTTTTTCGATGTCGCCTTAAAGGCAGCAGAATCTACCCAGTGAAGCGGACGCAAGACCTCATGAAAGGGTGCCAGTGGTTGCTCCCTGTTGCTAGATGTATGCTAATTTTGCCACATCACCTACAGTAATTGCACCAGTATCCAGGAGAAATTCTTCTGGTCGTAATATCCCATCCGCTGTCTTTTTATTGACACAAAATTATCGAGATGTAGATCGATGGATGTCTTCTCCCTTGCACTCTAATGATTTCTATACGTAGCTATATACGGGTCACGACGGCGACCGTACATCATAGATCCATCAAAGATGAATACATGAAACATGGCCTGCGATCACTGCCAGCTCACCATCAGTTTTCCCAGATATTCCGAGTCTCTCCAGCGGCGATATAGACAGTTGTTCCCCGCCTTCGGTGTCACTTCGCGGTCAAGGCCGCAGTCAAAGTCGCACAGCTGACGACATATTTTTGGCGATCAGAGACAACCCTGATATCTGTTCGTTTCTCTGGCAGCGGGTGCTGGATGTTGATCAGTATCAGACAAGTCAGCAATCAGCAACCATCCAAAAAACCCGAGTCAGAATATTGACATCCCTCATGTGGTCTGTTTACTCAGGTACCATCTCGCTGATCGCAAAGAAGGAACTCGTGCCACCGCCATTCCCCCCCGGTCCAACCGATGATTACCCGCATGTTACTCGCAGCTTGCCAATTCGCCGTATGAAATTTATCGATCGATCAACGTGTGCAATGGAACCGGACGTAACTTGGTATGTGCGAGCCGCCAGAATATGCTGAAGCACCGTACGATTCTGGATTGCGATCTCCAGACAGATCTAGCATGTAAATGAGCTTCCGAGTAAATCGAAGAGACCGAGTATGCGTGTGGTCAAGTACATCCGCCAATCTCTGTCGACGATGAGATTCGCGATACAGCACTTACAGTCATGAACGCGCACAGGCAACCAAAGAAAGGATCCTAATTTTCTACTTATTACGCATACCAATATACGAAGTCCAACACATTGACAAGTAGCAGAACCGACTTCTTTCGACGTTTCCTCTCAATTTACATCTTAGGCAGGAGGGCAGAACGTGACAGTATATATAGCATTGAGGCTACTAGAGCAAGTCTTGAGCGCCGTGGCGTCGTCGTAGGCGTAGCAGTACGAGTTGGGGCAGTTGCTCTCTTTACGGAGTCGCGCCGTTAGAATCAAACACGCTGGAATATCGATAACGGACTTGGACGTACTGAAGTAGCTGTAGTACTCAACGCCAGAGGAAGGACAGGTCTGGGGGGTGCTGTATTGGCCGGTGCAGCAGTTGGGCGAGTTGCCTAGAAAAATGCAACTTAGGATATGCTAAGCGGAGTGGGTGATCACGCACTCGGATTGCCGTCCAGGTTAGCCTCGCAAGCACTCTTGCATCCGACAGGAAAGCCAGTAGAATCAAAAGGGCCTTTGAGAGGCGCAGGACCTGCATGCCGTAGTCAATCTTCTCAACTGGAAAAATGTCAACTCTGGATATACGAACAATTTGGGCCGAGATCGACCGGACAGTTCGCAATACTGCAGCCGACGTTGTTCGTGATGGCAAGGGGCAAATTATATCCGTCAACAAGGGAAACTGGAATCGATTAGCATAATGCTAGCGCGACGTCCAAAGAGTACGGACCATCATAGTAATCGACACCACCAGCACCCAGGGTAAATTCTGCCAGCGAAGCAGGAGGGACACCCTGCATTCATCTGTGATTCACGAAATTCCAAGACGAGATAATAAGCTATACCGTAGCGTCACACACCAAACCACCATTGCAGCCTCCATCAAGACAGGAGTTGGGACCAGGGTTGGTGCTGAAGTCACAGTTTCGGCGACCCTAGAGATAGGTGTAAGATTGATAGTACTACAGCCCTTCTATTAACATACCCAGATTCTACCGGCAGTCCAGCCACTTGGGACCTAAAGAAGCCGGAGTAATAAGCACCGTGTATGGAAGTAAGACTGATGTTGTACTTGGAACGTAACGGAGGTGTATGCTGCAGCGACCCATCTTTGAAAACGGTTAGCGTCCGCATTATTGAGAGGGGGATACGTAAATACCCAGCAGGGTAACTTGGAGCAGTACCTGTTCCCGTGAACATAGCCGGCCTTGGGGATTTGTTGGTAGAAGTCCAATTATGTGTAGGAACATTCCTACCAGATAGTGAAAGGACAGCCATTATAAACGACTAGGGTGCGCTGCGCCAAGATCCCCGATGTAAAAGCGAGGCATGAGATGAGGGTTGATTTCATGTTGGAGTAGGTAGGAGGAACTGTAAAGCAACAGTCTATCGCCGCAGCACGCTCAGTCTAGTCACGTCTCCCTTTATACCTCCCTTTGCCTGGGAGCACTCGTAATCATGTGCATGATGGGACGACAGGAAGAAACCGTTTCGGACTCCGCTCTGCTTTGATGGAAGGTTTGTTACGCTTTCGATCGTAATGACCGTAGACTAGCCTTAGGAACCATAAACGTTTCCCGGCGATAGGCAGGGCACTAGCACCTACCACGAATGAACCCCCATCAGTGGATATCTCTTGGGAGGTTCTCTACCTCGTAAGAAATAGCAACCCACTGTTACTCCCTCACTGGGAACTAATGCCATGAAAGGGGAGTCGCAAGAGCCAAAAATAGAGACTCGTCTAGTAAATATTCTTGAAGCGGGGGGCCTGTGACCGAAAGCTGAGTCCCGGCGGAAAAAAATATAGGAGAAGGCTAGATCTAGAACCATCTTCTGATGAGTGGGCGATGCCGTAGAGCAATGGCGTTTTTAGCTTCGCATCCTGGGCAACAGGTTGATTCTCAAGTTGATAGTACGGACCCCACCATGTGACAAATAGGACGGGGGATATCCATATGGTATAGGGTGAAGTTGAAAAATCAATATTTATAAACAAGGGTTTATAAACAGTGTTAATAACTGTTAATAACAAGGTGGAATTTCGAGTGACCCGTAACTTGTAGTGTATAATTGTAAAAAAAAATCAGGTTCGCTAGAGCATAAGTCAGGTGCATTATCGAACATGTTTGCGCCCACCCGACGAATGAGCCGATGTCTATGGCGCTCCCCACAGCCAAATCTCTCTCCTCTAATGAATTCATTGACTTTCTCACGTACTTACAAATACTCCTTCAAGATCTACCCGAAGCTCTACCGGTCGGGAATTCCCCCAACGTCGAGACACCAAATTTACCTTCCAGTCCTTTGAGATCGATGAAGAACTTCCTGATTGAACCGGCAAAAAAATAGGAGCCCTCGAGGAACAGTCTAAGGCGGTTTTTGGGTGGAAGACACGAACAACAAGGGATCAAACTTTATCGATCGAGGAGCGTGGGCTAACCAGCTGTTATTACAGCCAGTTTCATAACGTTAGACCGCTTTCGACAACGCTCCACTCAGGTTCTTGTTTACCTTAGTTTACGAACAAACAAATGACACAGGCTGTGCCGTAGTCAAGCGAGAACAGTCTCGAGTGTCGTCAGTAGACTCACTGATAGCTTCCTGGTGTCAATCCTGGGCATTCGGCATAAGGTGTGCTATGTTTCTGGCTGTGACAAACCATATCCCATAAATAATACTACTAGTAGACTATGTTTTGTGCAACAACTCGAAGTCGAAAGTATTGTCGACCCTTGTTCTCACTCACGGAAGGATCTTCCGTTCGCTGCGATGGCCTCGTGAAATGTTCAGCACCCTCCATCGTGTCCCGACCAGCCGACATTGATCCTCAAGATCCATATGAGCCTGTAGACTCGGGATTCCCCGCCTAGACACAACCGATCCCATGCCATCCGCACTAAGCATCGAGTGCAACAAATTTCAGAGTCGACCCGGGCCAATGCTGATGACTCAAATGAACTTGCTGGAACGGACCGTGCGAGGTCTGATGCCAGTTATGTGGGCTATCTTGCTTGTCTTCATGTGTGCTGACATTGTCACGACTTGCTCTTTCACCGCACGAGTGATATGTAGTCCTATGATGGCTACATACTTTGTGTATGCCAGCAGTGATGTCAATAACACTCCTTCAGAACATTGTCTTCTGGATACTTGATGTGGAATTGCCAGAGGATGTCGACGACTGCCGAGATCGATGGCCCACGCTCCTCGACTGATAAAGTTTGATCCCTGGTTGTTCGTGTCTTCCACTCAAATACCGCTCCTGTTTGTCGAGGGTTCCTATTTTTTGGCCGGTTCAATAAAGAAGTTCTTCATCGATCTCAAAGGACTGGAAGGTTTGGTACCTCGACGTCAGGGAATTCCCGACTGGTAAAGCTTCAAATAGACTTCGATAGAGTATTTGTAAGTATGTGAGAAAGTCAATGAATTCATCATAGGAGACTTAGCTGTGGCTCGAGAGTACCATAGCATGTTCGATAATATTCCTGACATATGCTCGACTAGATCCCACAAAGGAAAACTCAGCTGTCGTAATGGAACGTTTGGAGGTCACTGGACAACGTAGATAGTTGCTTCTACTCCACCATCACAAGGTTATATGGGCTCCAGAGGTCTGTGTCATGATCGTGAGTAGCCGCAGTACTCCATCCGAGCGTTATGAAGGCGGGAAGGAAGGTGCTGTTGCCAGAGTGTATATGCCTCCAGTGTTGACGAAGGACACGACATCCGGACGAAGGTGTTCCGAGTCTGCCAGTTCCGCTTTGAGAGGTAACTCCACCTCTCGTTCACGTTCTCACTGCTGGTAAGCTTTTAGTTCTTATTCTTCCCCCAGTTATCCATTTGAAAGTGATAGAGTGCTCGAGAACTCTGCGATCACTCTAAATCACATCAGCTGAGGCAATTGCTACACAAGCACTCCTAGTTGTTTTCACCTACAGAATTACTTTGCATTTGACCAGCATACGACCTTGGACCTTGGTTGCATCATACAGAAAGAGATGAAAATTATTGCAATGTTTCATTCTCTTAGTGCGGAAAGGTCATTCCGTAGCGCAGTAAAAAGAGCAAGGTGGGGGCCTTATCTCGCCAGTGCGAGTGAACACACGGCTTCCAAGGGACCACTGGAAAGCTTGTATTAAAATAGAAAGTTTATGTCAGAAATTTGTGCATGTGGATGATTTGCACCCGAAGAGATGAGGTGATTCAGCAGATCAGTGCGATCACCCACATGTGCGAGTCTATGGATAATCCAGAGTCGATCTACGGCCTTTCCATCCCTTTCCCTCAAGTTTCCCGGAGTAACCGACTACCTCAGTCGTGTTCTGAATGAACTTTCGAGCTCTCTACGGAGAGTGAGTTTGACAGGAACGCGCTCGTACGGTTTTCTTCTACAAATCGCTGGGTGACTGTTACGGTTATGCTTATTCAGCGCACAGCTCTGAATGGTCGACACTTAGAAATGCTGATCAATTCCCAGCCGTGACGCAATGTTTGAGGTAATCATGACAACTCTCACTGGCAGTAGAAAAAGGGGCCCATCTGAGAATTGTTTCCATCCATCTAAGTCTTCCAAGAATGACCACCGCTCGAACTTGGCTCGTTACTGGGTATGCACTTTGATTTTGTAACTGTAACGACGCGTTCACCAATCGAATTTCCACCGCAGCGCATCCCGGGGCATCGGGTTCAGCGTCGTCCAACAGCTGCTTCGTTCCTCAGAGAACACCGTATTCGCTGCGTGTCGGAATCCTACTTCCGCTGTCGCCCTCAACGCGTTGGGAAATGCCTCAGAGAGCTTGGGGAAAGTGCACATCGTACAAATGGACATCACCGACGAAGATTCTATAAATCATGCAGCCCGCGAGGTAGAGCGCATCCTTGGCAGCGTTGGCCTCGACTATCTCATAAACAATGCTGGCATAGTAAGTACTTGCATTATGGCAACGCAGCGGGCTGACCCGATGTACAGATCATAAAAGATGACAGGCCGTCGACTCTCGACACAAAGGATCTTACTGCAAGTATGATGTCAAACGTCGGAGGGCCCCTGCTCGTCACGAGGGCATTGATCCCCCTCATTGAACGAGGCAATCGCAAAGTCATTGCAAACGTATCGAGTTCGTTCAACTTCGTTGTCTAGTATCGGCATCGACTTTGGCGTCGGGCACGTGTCTTACAGCATCTCAAAGATTGCACTCAATATGCTTGTACGTATGAGTGAATTGTAGAGGTGTGCGGCTGATCTAGTTTTTGCATAGACATATAAGCAAGCAAAGGAGCGCTCCGACTTGATACCGTTTCTCGTCGATCCAGGTTGGGTCAAGACAGGTAAAGTGATACCAAGCAATGTTTGGCCAAAGCTCACTTGGATCCAGACATGGGTGGACAGAACGCTATGCTCGAACCCAGTGAGAGCGCTGCTGGCATAGTCAATGTTGTGTCGAATGCCAATCAATCGTTTGCTGGGCGCTTCATGAATTACAAGGGAGATACGATTCCTTGGTGAACCACATTTCGTATTTAAAAAATCTCTGCCTCTATTACTTCCAACTGTATGAGCATTTGTAAACATATTATATGACTACTCAAGTAAAGCCACACTGCTGTCATACAGTTGGGAACGATCAGAGGTGAGGAATTCTACTTCCTGCTCGACTGGCAGAAAGTAAATGTTTACTTCACGAGAATGCCGAGTGATGGAATTTGTAACCCTACGAAGTGCATCAGACATTTACTGGAAGACGTCAAGTGAATGCTATGTTGAAATGATGCGCTTGCCGGCCTTGGTGATGGCACAGTGGTTGGGATGTATCAAGGACCGTCTAAGCGGTAGCGATCTCCTCGAAAACATTAGAGACGAAAGACATCCTCACGAACAGGATGGGTGATCCAAAAATTATCCATGACAGTCCGAGAATAGTCTGAAGCGAGTTTCCCAGCCAACGAGGACCGAGAGCTACGAAATAGACTCAAGGACGGACGTCCTATCCAGGGCAGCAAATCAGCTCATGTCCTCGTACGGCATACGACTCCTTTTTCGTGGGGTCGCATCACTCGCTTTCGCAAGTAAAAGTCTCGACGTGGCCGGTGACTGATGGCTGTCTCTAAGGGTATGTTAGGGGTCTACGGCGCGAGGCCGGACTGATGTGCTGCCACCAAGGGGGCGCAATGACGATGTTATGCCCAAATGCCGCTTGCCTATTTTTTCCATGCCGATCAATCTGAAGTCTACCCTGTGTAAACACAAGGCAGCACAGGCCATGAAGGGCGCCCGAGGGGCGCAGTCGCCGCGATAGAAAGCACCAATTTGCGAACGCCTGGACAGGTCGCCCGTCGAGTCGCCGCGACGCGAGTCGACCATTGCGCAGCTGGCGACTGCTGGTGCGTCGCTCAGTCCATCAAGACTGGTCCCGGCTAGAGACAATCTAGGACGACAGTAACGTTCAGACATTCCTACTCAGAAGGAGAGACACAGGATGCGTCTTGTGCGTGCTGAGCTTCGCAGCCTTCGAGCTGTCATGGGGTGAAAGAATGAAGAAAAGAAAAAGAAAAAGCTCCTAGCTTACGAAACAAAACCTCGGCACCTACCGAGAATAGGGGCTGACTACAATCAAAACAATTCGTTGTCCTTCGCAGGCTCCTCAGTATTTCTTAACGTCCCGGTCTTTCTGGCTATGTTGCTTCGCTTCGCTTCGTATCGATCCATCATCACCACGCGGTCTCGATAATATAAATACGATTATGATGCTAGAATGTTGTACTCGTCCAGCACGTAGATGAGTCTAGACACCCTCATTATAGCTCGTCACAGTGCATAGCAGACGCTTCGTTTGCCGAAGAATTGCCCGAGTCTGTTTGAGCCACAGGTTGCCCCCCACCACTCCCGGCGAGCACATTCGCATCTGCAGTTGCCGCGCTCGCATGGATCTTGCCCTCCGCCGCAAGTCGACGCGCGAACCGCGCAATCTCGTCATATTCCTCCCATTCTGGTATCTGACGCGCCCGAGACATTGTCGGCTCTTTCTGTCCTCGGACGGGCGAGTGAGTGACGTGTCGGCAGAGAAGAAGCGGCATGACGCACCGTGAGCGGGTTCTGACACAGGTCGATCGTCTTTGCTGCCTGTGAGCAGAGGACGACTCAGTATCGCACCCAGCATGAGTACCGTGGAGCCAACTTACACCAGGTCTCACACTGAGCAATTATTGTCAGTATCTCGTCCTCGTCAACAGCCGGAATTAACTTACCCATAACCAGTCTTCATGCAAAGAATGCTGCGTTCCGACGTCAGCGGTAGTCCGAGTCTGAGCTGGTAAGACTTACGATCGGAACTTGAAGTCACGACGTTAATCAGCTTCTCCGGTGCTTTTAGTGGACAGCAGACCTTGGTCTAGGTTTGCTAATGAATTAGGATCTTGGGACAACATTTGATATGATCCCCGGAGAAGATCCTACAAAGGCAATTAGCAACAGGTCACGTTCTTGTCAGCGCGATCCACGTAAACGGACAACTTACCTGGCGGAATCGAACGAGATCTACAACATACAGCACACTCGAGGCAACGTAAGCACGAGTACGAGCGGGCCACGACGAAAACATACCTAATGTGATACGGCCTACCATTCAAGAAATCACGCCAATAACCCGTTTTCCAGAAACGGAATCCTTCCATCTCATAATTGTCGTCCCCCATCGGCGTGTAGCCATATGGCGCTCCATGAAGGTCTAGGTTGACCAATTCTTGCAAGTCTGCCCGTACGATCTGATCAGCGTCAACGAAGATCACCTTTTTGAGGTCCATCGGGAAGAGGACGTCAAGGAAGAGGATTTTGTAAGCCCATATAATGCGCTGTTTTTCCTTTTGTGCTCTTAGCCAAGATGGCCACTTGTATGTCACCAACTCGTATTGGAAACCATACTCTTCTGCCATGTGTGGTATGAATTCCTGACGATCTTGTCAGCGCACGGCATCGAAGCGTCGCCGAGCTACTTACCAGGAAGGAATGGGAGAGGAAGTTCTCGATGAACCAAAACTTGACGCTGCTATTAGTATTCCGAAGTACACTCAAGATCATGATCGAGGCGAATCGCTACAGCAAAACCACTAAGTACCCAGTTCATTGAGACTAAAATGAATGGGTCCTACTTCATACAACAACTCAGAGGCCACGGTGAATATATTGATGTCTGCTTGACCA
Source organism: Tylopilus aff. beelii (assembly GCA_038094295.1). Classification (NCBI taxonomy): domain Eukaryota; kingdom Fungi; phylum Basidiomycota; class Agaricomycetes; order Boletales; family Boletaceae; genus Tylopilus; species Tylopilus aff. beelii. The sequence goes on along the minus strand of JBBPTU010000455.1, from coordinate 884 downwards.
TCACCTTGTTTCTGAACACCTTTTGTCTGACTGTCATCCGCTTTCTGCGTGAAGAACGAGCTCATCCTAGCACAAAGATCAGTGAAAGGACGACGGCAATGTCATCATACTTGCTTGGATACCCAATTTTCCACAACGTTTCCTGACCCATCGTTTGGTGAATCCTGCAACCCCATCGAGAACGTCCAACCTCTCCGCGCCGGGTTTTCGAACAAGCCGGGGATACAGAGTGAGACCGTCGAAGCCCATCACCGTGCCCGCCTCGGCGACCGACGGACTATTCCACCCCTCGTTCCCAACGCTCTCCAACTCGTAAATCTCCCTCCCGCGGCCTTCTCGGATCTCGAGTCGGAAGGTCCCCGGACGCGCCTTGAACTGCAAGTATCCCAAGTTGGTAACGACCTGGGTATCGTCAACGATCGAGCCGTCCTTGGTGCTGATGAGGTGGAGCTGGACGCCTCTGGGAGGGCTAACGGTCTTTAATTCACGCACGTGTCCCTCCGCGACGAGATAGTCCAGTGCAAAGAGTGCTTGGATGCCGTGCGCCTGGTCTTCGGGTGCAAGTTTGCCGAGCTGAATATTGTCAAGATCGTAGAGAGCCTCCCGTGGGTGGACGAGCCAGGAAGGAGTATCGTTGAAGGAAGCATGCCGAAGCTCGACCTGCATTCCGTCGACATGATTACCACAAACCAGGAAGGAGACATAGACATTACAGTACGTTGTCATAAAAACACGAACAAATATCAATAGTACCCTATCAGTGTTGCTTATCAAATCCCGCCTGTGGATGGCGAGGGACAGGAATCTACGCAGGTATGTACCTACGTAGTGCTGCACGGGGGCGATAACGCGTAGGCCGAACAATCCGAAAGGGTTCGGACTGC
>JBBPTU010000454.1:0-23723 GCA_038094295.1 Tylopilus aff. beelii | reverse complement strand
ATCAACGACGCTGGAAAACGTTTTACGACTCGATGAAACCTTGACGCCACTCGCACTAACTTGATCCAGTCCTGTTGGCACGTGCACACCTGGAACACCGTCCTCGCCAGCGACGATGGTGCGGCCAGGTGACGACACGTGTTCTCTGCTTTTTTTCCCCCTCTCTCATCTCCGAGTCGTTAGACAGAGCGGTGACGTTTCTTTCCTGAAAACCCTGAATACACACCCCCGGATCTAGGCCACGCTCGCGTCTGGACCCGCCAACGTCGTTTATCGCATCAATTTGCGCTTCACCCACGGCCCGGCGTCCCAGTTCGAGAATTCAATCAACGACGTCAGCCGGGATATGTAGATATTCCAATCGAGCGAGCGATTCGCGCACGGCCCTGAGACTCGTCGCCTGCATTGTCAACCGATACCACATGGCCCGGACACAACGGCGTCGGAAAAACCACTAAACGTGGCTCAACTCGCCGCGAGCTAAACGACCCTGTTCGACGTGCGGTGGTGCACCGCGGTATTGGACCCGCTCGATTGGATATTGGTGGCGTTGGAGATCTGCACACCGGAGCGTATTGAACATGATGTCGGTGGCGTATGCAGCGACTCGGAAGTGCTAAATGTTGAAAGAGGGATGTTCTATCGCCGCATTCTCAGTCGGGTCCACTCATCTGTAGAACTTAGTCGCTTCACCGTATTTGTCGAAACTGACATTGGGGCCGTGCTAAGTCCAAGTCGCACCGATATGAAAGGATGAACGTTGATGATATCGAGAAGTCTGACGTTGTTCTCAAAACTTAGTCACTGGGCACTGTTTTGCACCACGATAAACTCGTCGCTCAGTCTCGCAAGATCTGATCCCATGACGTGAATGCATTTAAGTGGAGTATGATCTAGGACATTGCAGATGCCAATAGAGTCGTGTACGAGTGCAGATTATCTACAGATGCTCAAGGTGACAACGCAAACACGAAAGAAGTAGCTCGTTGCTACGAGCGCTGAAAGACGAAAGCCAACTTCGAAGTGTCCTACGCATCGCCCAAAGGCGAGTTTAAAAAACAACTATAGAACAAGAACAAGAAAGTAAACAGTATACATACAAATAACATACACCTTCGTCTTCTGTTACTTTTTGGTGTCCTTTGCGGTCATTCAGGTCATGACACTACCGTCAAGGACGGCGATATCCTTGCAGAGAGATCGCGAAGAACAGTCTTGACAACGCATACCCAGGTGTTCACCCTGTCCACCTCATCGTATGCACCCTCAACTTGAGCGCTGATCTTCCGTAGAATCAGCCGGCGCAGCGCTCTCGTATCTTCGTCTTCTTCGTCCCGTAGTGTTCCAGGCAGAGAAATAACCGAAGAGCAGGGCGAAGAACTCGAACTACTGTTGTACCCATCTAGCGGGGAAAGACGAAATAGATGGGATGACGAGAGCGAGAGGCGAGAGTTATTCGCAAGGGTGTGTATGCCCTTCGGCTTGGGTCTTTCAGCCCTAAAAGCGAACGATTCGTTCACAGGCGAATAGCGAGAACGGAGGTTCTCCACCATGCCTTGTCGAACCTAAATGGGCGTTAAAACTGCTGCACATGACCTAAACGAAGCCGTTCGCCTTACCTTGAGTGTTCGCTTGATGATTCGTTCGGCCCGAGAGATGAAGTGGTTCGCGGTGGAGATCAGGTGGTCAATCTAGAGCGGATGCGAATTAGTAACCGTATAAATAACTCCAAAGAGAAGAAAGTTACCGCATGCAGGCACTCATCAATAGAAGATAAGTCACGGCTCGCGGCATACAAGACCACCTGAACGGAGTGGGTGCCATTCTTAGGCAGGGGAAGAGAAGAAGGGGACGAAGATGAGGATCGTGAACGGCATGTAATGCCCTCCGCGTCTGTGACGGTGATAGTCGGCTGTTCGGCCTGCTTTACCTCCCTTCCAACTGCGCAGTAGGGATCGTCGAGGTCGTAATGGAGCTGTGACCGAAGTGGCTTCCCCGCCACGATCTTCTTCTTCAACCACGACTTGAGTTTCGAGGCACCGCTCTTCTCGACTTTGGAGTGGAACTTGTAACTCCTGAGGAGCGCCTTGACCTTGCGATCCTTCAAGACTGATTTCTCCTCGATCGAGCTTCCAAAATCTCGTGAGAAGAGCTCCCGCTCAATCTCAATAAGGTTCGCGAGATGGGCCTTGTACGTCGACGAATCTGCGCTTAGAATAAAGCTGTCCATCCATTCTGGCCATGGGACAATTCGCGCGCCAGAAGGGGAAGTGGTTTGGAGCGTTCGGGAAACGGTCTCCGTGAGAATAGCGACGTCAACGTATTTCTTGTCTTGATCGTCTTTGGAAAGGGACGTGTCCGACTCCACGGCAGTCAACTGCGAATCCTCAGAACCTCGTGGGGAGCGTTTATACTTCAACCCATCAAGAGAAGCATGAGGCGGAAGTTGAGCGGAGAGTGGGTCCCCAGCTTCTTGTGAGACCTGATTCCATTGGCGGTCAACACAATTGAGCATCTCGCGCGTGCTGCGAAGTTCCTTGGCAGCATCATCGGCTTGCCCGCGGAGGTATGCCAAGACATCTTCACCCAACCGGGAGGTTTCTTGAACGACAGATGCAAATTTGTTGAACCCCGTTTGATCGCGGATGAATTGGCCCTCCGAGGACAGGTATTGGAAATTTTCCAAAAGCAGCTCAGAAGTCGTGGTGATGTCAAAGTCGGGCGGGAGGTGGCTTGCAGGTCCCCGGGGTTCGGTAGGGAAAGGAAGGCTAATGGAGGTCCAATTCGTGAAATGCGTGAAAGTCGAAAGGGACGTAGGGGGGTTCGGGCGGATCGTACGGTCAGAGCGAGACGACTGAGGCCGCTTCGACCGTCCTTCGGTCATGAACGCCGTGCGGAAATGTGGTTTCGCCACTTCGAGTGCAGTGAGTCTATTAAACCAGGGGTCATCATCAGATACGTCTACAAACGAAGTAATAGCACGTACCCTCGCGAATTGCGTAGAGTTCGGTAGGAGCCCGTAGAGTCACAATCAAGAAAAGCATACAACACATCAATACATTCGCCGTGCTCGGCTGCTACATGGATACAAGTCTCTTCATTCCTGTCTCGGGCGGACAGGGGTGCATGAAGATCGCGAACGAGATGTACAGCAAATTGATATAAAACCTGGGGCGAGTCTGGCGCGTCAGTGATACGTCCGAGTCGAGCGAGGCAGTGGAGTGGAGTATAGTGCTCCCAGGTAGTGAACAAACTGATATCGGCGCCAGCGCGGTAGAGTGCGTCGAGGATCTCAATCGAAGGATTTGGTACAGAGGCGCAGTAGTGGATGGCGCTCCATCCTTCGGCGTCGGGTACATTTACAAGTAGGGGGCCGTTTTCCAAAGGGGAGGGTTCGAACGACTGTGGCGAAAACAAAAGGGCATAGATCGAAGAAACATCGGTGTTGAGTACAGCATTTACAACCGAGTCGGTGATGCACGAAAGCGACTCGAACGGAAAGGCATTGGTTGGAGGCGAGAAGGGAGTTGGTGGCGCGGTGGTATGCGGAGATAGCCGGGCGTTATCGATGCAGGAAGGCTCGCACAACGATTCCTTGTTACCGTTCTAACACGGGTCAGGGTTAGAGTTCTGAAACACGAACGACCTGTCTCTATGCTAACGTACGTTGTAGTCACGCCAGCGGATGCAGCGTAATGCGTGTTCGCACGCCCAAAGAACAGGCGGATGTGGCAGTGCAAATTGGATGGAAGAACGATGATTTCGATCCCTCAGGTCAGGGCGAGAACCATGCGAGAGCTGTCATTGAAAGGTCATTCAACGCAAGCACCCACGATGCCACGATCTACCGACCAATTGTTCCACGACTTCCATTCTGCCGTCACGCGCAGCATCTACGATAGCGACTGAATATGTATTCCATAACGATACCAAGCAGAAGCAACGTACACATGAGTGGGGTCGCACCGTCGGTGTCCACGCCGTCGACAGACACGGCGCCAGAACTGCATCCGAGTAGGAGGTGGACGACCTCGGGCATGTTTAGCCAGGCCGCCATGCCAAGTGGGGTCACGTCGTTGATGGAACCCTGGGGCGCGTTGAGCGTGAAGAGCGAGATGTCCGGGTGAGAGGCCGCGATGCGAATGACATCGAGGCGGTCTTGAGACATAAACGACGCGTCTGACGCGTCCACCGTCTCCCACCTGTAGAACGACGAGAGGTGAGCGGGAGGGCTGGCGGCGGGAGCGAGGTTGCAAACGCACCTATCGGCGGTGAGCGCGCACGTGAGGACTGTGCGACCCGAGGAGTCGGTGGCGTTGATGTCGGCGCCAGTGTCGAGCGCGTCGTGAACGCCGGAAGCACTGCCCTCGGAGGCAGCCTGGAGAAGGGCGAAGTTTTCAAAGGAGCGGTATGGACGACTCATTGCGGGTCGTCAAATGGTTCGTGAGGCGGAGGGCGGGAGGGAGAGGGAAGTAGGGCGGGTAGATATAGTAAATCTAAGTCGAAGAGAATATGACGGCGGGAAGAAGAGAAGATAGCGAATTTATCGGGGGGTTCTGCTGAGATTTTCCATGTCCTGGGGCCAGTTTTGTACATCGGATACGTACTTGGATAATGCGGAGAATATGAGAACCTCGCCCCATTGGTTATCGTACAATCTGTCGCGCCTGGGCGCCTCGAGGCCGGGTAACAAATACGAAACAAAACATCCTCACGCTCCTCGAGGATAGTGCACCGTCCAATATTTCACAGCGACCCGTTCCGCTTAGTGCAGGGAGGAGGAGGAGGCTGAGAGCCACCATCCCGTTCCCAAAACAAGTTGCGCCTTCCTTTCCTGTGCTAGTCCAGCGCCCTGGGAATCCTGCTTAAGGTTATGCCCATGCATGGGTGTCCTTACCCAGGATGGTTATGTCTGATGCAAGCCGATATTGGTATAACGTACTCGATGAGTCCGTCCAAATATCGTAGTTTGAAGCGATAGGGAAACGAATTATGATGTGAAATCGGGATCTTGCTATGACATACTTGGAATACATTAAGGTGTCCGATAATATGAAAGTTAACACGGACTCGTTCCCGCTCTAGAACTCAGCGCTCGGATGTCATTGCTAGGACAATAGAAACTCATCCATATGCTGCACATATGATGCTGTGTGACCCGCTAGCGCGCCAACCCCACCGCAGCTCACAGAAATGCATCTCGTGTCAGTGCACCCTACAGGAGAAACCGGAAAGCGTAAGCACGACATCGTCTTGAGTATCGAGAAGCCCAACTGACCTTTACTTGTTCAAAGTTTGCGACAGCCCTGTCTAAGTCCCATGCGTTATTCTGCAGACAATCCACAGCAAACTGGACGTTCAGTCCTGTTCGCTGGCAAACCTGCATAATTAACCCGCGTTGAGGCTCTGCCTGCGCTCATAATCAACCGCGAAGAAGAGAAGCAAACTAAGTTAAGCGCGGCTGAATTCAACAGACGGACTACGTACAAAACCGGTTAGAGCATCAGGTTGGGCGGGAGCTGCTGACGAAACTGATGTAGGTTGCTGAATCGCTTGTCGGGATGGCAACGAATCTCCTGCCTGCACTTTCATGGGTCCTGGCCTCCAAGCGTCATGGCTAGAGTAAGCTCGGACACAAAGTTGGTCAGAAAGTATCATCACGTCCCAGCCATTCAGCTTCGCCCTGCGAAAGTATCAATCAAACATTAATTTACTGCCCCAGAGCGGCACAACACACGAACCTAGAACCGGGCGGTGCGGGCGCAAGTATAAAGGCCCGGTCAAACGATCGGATGCCCTGAGAAGGTTCTAAAGGTACCAGATGTCAGATAAACACATGACATCACAATATCGCGGGATGCGCCCGCGTATAGGGAAACCCGGATGTTTCCGCGACTAGATAGCGCGATTATCGCGGGACGATAGTGAAGTAACGTACCCTCAATGAATTGGCCATGAAGCGAAATAAATAGCTTCAACTCTTCCCCTTGCCCAACTGGCCAAGCATCAATACAGAATTTCTCCGGAGAACCCGATATCTCATGTCTCGTTTTCGGAAGAGCAGAGATGGCGCGAATAGCAGCTTCGCTTCCGTGATGCAAGCTATTGAATGCCTTATCTGAGCCGCTACCACCCCCTAGCCGATTCAAGTTCCTTGAACCGCCGTTCAACCAAACGGACCATTCCAACTTGCGCTGGTTCGGTAGCTGGGAGTGTAACCCTTGTATCCGAGCTCGCGCAGGAATGCTAGTATTGATAGAAAATGAAAACGTGGCGGATGGATGGTAGGCGTCTAAAAGTGTGGCGCGTTGATCATCAAACAGCGGGAAGAACCTAGGGCGGCATATATGTCCAGATTTGAGTGAGATAAGACAGAAATTGCGTACCGTACGAGGAAGTTGCTAATGATACTATCTTCAACCCCAGTAATAAATGGAGGTTTCATTTCGTGCGGGAAGGCAGTAGCCGTTGGGCGTTTGTCTAACACAGGCGCCGACGAAGGTCCAGGCGCATCAAAGCCAATTGTTGTGATTGCTTCTTGGTCCAACATGACCAGAGAGGGGAACCGACGAGCCATATCGCTGAGACACACCTGAGAAGACCGTCCGTCCTTACTAACACGCAGCTTACCTTTTGTACTTGTCCCCCCTACCGTGCTTGACCTCGAGTTCCCTCAGTGGATTGCCAATCAGGATTAACTCCCGAAGGTGTTCCAGTTTCCCTTTCTTCCCAGATAGATAGTCGATATCTCGCCAAACTTTGAGATCATTGTTTAGCAAAGAAAGGTTGGCGAGTTTTGGCAAATAGTGTGCTAGAGTTGACAAGATTTGACCAGAACCTATCTTGTTGTTGGCCAAGGAGATGGTGTGAACCTGACGGAGATTGATAAACGGTACAAAACGCAAATACTGAAACTTACGGGAGGCTTGAGATTCGACGCAAGCTTGAAGATGACAGAGGCTTCTCTCGCTGTCGACCCAGGCGCTCCGGGCGGTAATAGACCATGTTTCGCTAGTTCCGGGTCGTTCAACATAGACTGTGGAGTGACGATAACGTCACTTTCGGATTTCAATGTCCACACGACCGACGCTGCTCACCTCGAGATTTAAAAACTGTGCATCCCGATTCCACCTTTTGTGCACGAAATGTCTCCATACGTCAATCGTCTTCACCCCCACCGTGGGCATTCTTCCACTGTCTAACACCGAGGTCGTCGTGAGTGCCTGCCTGCGAAGTCGTCCCACCGTCGGATTCCTCGCGCTCGAAGCACCACGGATCGAGATGCCCTCCAAGGGCACGCCAGCTGACTGTGTCCGCACGGCGAGCTTGAATACCACCCGACATCCATAGCAAAAACGAGTTCAAAGCGCGGCGGTGGGAGCGAACAGATAACGAGGGTAAGCGCAATGTTTGCAGATGAAAAAAGGGAATAGTGGTCACGGAAGTACGAATCGAGGAGGTACGATACGACGACGGAATGAGAGCGAACCGTTGATGCGCGTAGACAGGTTTATACACGACAAGGTCAAAGCGGTCGGCAAACGAATCATAGTATGACGTTATGCAATGATGTGGTGAACATGCAGAGCGAGACACCGAAAAAGCAAGGTCTAGTATTTACCATGGAAGCCTTTGATGGACCCGCCTGGTGGTCTTTGAAGGCATCTATCGGACGGGGGCGGTGCGAACGAGTCTTGGAAATGCCCTTTCGCCCACCGGGTTTGTCCGTAGATACGTCCTTCATGCGTTCGTCCTTGTCAATCAGGCCCGCACTCCTGAGAGCGTTTGTGGCCAGCCCACGGCTGCCCGTCGCGGCTGTCGAGGTCGAGAACATGACTGCAAGATATGATGGTTGTTCGAAGTGGCGAAAGTCGTGTGCGCGATAGATAGTAATACGATGGTGGTGGTACAGAGACAAGAAGGGATGTGTGTGGCCTGGAGTCCTGGTCAACTATGAGTCTGAACGAATCAGGCAAGTCCACAGTAGAAAAGCCGCTGTGTCAGCGTGCCTTGTTTTGGCGAGCAGTGGCACCGTGGAAACCGTGTTTGGCTCAGAGGCTGCTGCCAAACAAACACGGATCCTCCAAAAAATAAAATTCGATTTTATCTTTTTATCGTGCGTGACCAAAGTCACGCTGGGTAACCATAACCGCCGAATAATGTAATACAGTCCACCTCTAACAGTAATTAATCAGCCTAGAATGTACAGTGCTACGGACGCCTTCAAGAGCTGACGGTACGATGCTAATTTTCCCGCCGTCCGTTGGGCTGGTACATGTACTGATGGGTCGTGACACTATGTGCATGTGAAGGGGGTTTTGATCCGGAACCTGCAGATGCATTTGGTCGCCGATAATATGCGCTAGTACTCCCGGATCTCTCTGACGGTTGCTGTGGGGTTGTGGTGGAGATGACAGGTGAATTTGCTGCCGCAACGGTAGGCATGGGATATGGAAAAGCGCGCGATCCAGGGGCCTGCTGCTGAGCCTGGGCATGACGAATGGCGGGTGACGGCTGTGTAGATGCAGCAGGCGTTGAGGGAGTTGGTGAAGCCGATGGTTGGACAGAGTTTGGAGGAACACTCTGTGACGGTGGAACTGGCGGATGTGTGTTCTGCTGTACAGGTACCGTGGATTGCGGTGGCGGAGGAGCAGAGCTAAGGGTAGGTGTTCGCACCGGATTCTCAGCACTTGGCGTCGGTGCACTAGCCGGTTGGCGGTCCGACGATGCTTGACTCTCCGTGTCTCGCCGACGCTTTGTCCCCCTAGAAGATGACTCTTTGAGACCGAGCGAAGTTGCTTTGATCAGTATTTGATGCCTTGTAGAGAGGCGTAAGCCGACTGATGGAATCTAAGGTTGAACAGTACCTTGTCCGGGAGTTGCCCCATTTTTCGCACAACGCGTCCCAGGCAATCTCTCCGTTAGGATTGCGATGTTCTTCAGCTAGCTTTTTCAATTTTTCTGTTTCTTCATCTGACCAAGCACCTTGGTTTCCGGCACTGCCAGGTATTGGGCCAGCGGACCCATTCGATCCAATGGAATTACTGGGCCCAGCTTGTGGTGCTGGGACGGGAGGATAAAAACTATTATAGCCACTGTAGCCATAGTATGGAGCAGTCGGATATGTAGCAGCACTGTACATTCCCGGCACGAATTGTTGTGAAGTCGCGTGTTGGTGTCCCATGGGGACAACAAACGATTGCGGGTTTGATATCACAGAAGCCGCTGACTGCGCAGCTGGGGGAAGTTTTCCGTTCGCCGAAGGCGGCGGTGTTGGCTGCAGTGTTGGCTGAGGAGGTGGAGGTGCCAAGGGGTTATACCCCGGGATGAATGGGTATGGAACGGGAGGTGGGTGCGCGGTCAATCGCGCAGGTGAAGCAAGCTACAAAGCAACAGATCGTTAAATGCGGACTACCTTGGTCGTGTAGAGGCTTACCAGAGTATCGCAAATTCGTTTGGCCTCGCCAAGCATACTCAGGGGGTCAACTTTGACGCCTGGTCCCATTTGATAACATTGGGCAACCACCAGCGAAGGCGTGGCTTTCTGTACGCGAAGAATCAGTACCACCTCATACGAAAAACTTGTCGCGGAACTCACGATGAGCTCTTCTGCGGCACCATAAAACTCGGCGCATAAGTTTAGAACACGCCACTGAAACTCATAATATTGTTGGTTGTGCGGATGCACTTCCCCCGGTGCTGGGGGAGCAGAGTACTGGTAAAACCCATGTGCTGGGGCGGCTTGCTTCACAGCTGCCGTACTGGTGGCCGATGTGTCTCTTTCAACACCGGAACCACGAACACGTCTGTTTTTCGAGCCGCGGGGGCGACCGGGACGCCTTTTACGTTCGACGTCCTCAGATGGCGGCGGGCCGGACGAATGCTGTGGAACTGGTGGTGCGGGTTCGATACGCTGCTGTCCAGCTCCATTTGCAACATTGGGTGGCTGCTGAGCAGCACGGTTTGATCTGTGGAGTAAGCGTGTTACAACGAAGAATCGGCCACCGATATGTACAAATGCAAAGGTATGACACCTACGGGTCACCGTCTTCGTCTTCCCTTTCAAGCTGTTCCTCTACGACACCTTCGTCCTCGCCCTCCTCTTCTTCTTCATATTGGGGCTGGACTATAGGTGGATTAAGCGCGTGTGAAAGAGGTTGATAATGCTGAGGGTTGTCCATGATGGACTGGTTCGAGATCAGATATGTTCAGGAGGTAAAAGGACACTTTTAGCACTTCGCTGGGTGTAATCGAATTTTTCAGGGTGGGTGTTTGTGTTTTTGTTGGGGTTTACGGAGGTCACATTGCGCCATCGGAAAATAAATATTGGCCAGTGTTTATGTAATTTGCGACTTTCTCCGAGTCCTGGGTCACAATCATAACGATGTGCGGGTGTATTTCCAACTAGATAAGTTCAAGGCTGGTACCAGTCTCGGCTCCAGGAAGATCTGAGTTTTATAATGCGGCGTTACGAATATCGTCCAGGTGTGTGGGACTTCAGATCTTGAAGCAGAAGGTGGTTTCTTACGCGGCAGTCGAACCGAGAAGTTACGCGAACATCATGTTTATGCGTCTTCTATCACTGCTGGTGTTTGGATCCATTAGCATTGCCGATGAGAGCGTGCTAGCAGCCTCATCCCTTGCAGTCACCTTGACTAGCGGGACCTTCCGTGGTGTCGCCAACTCGAATGGAACTGATGCTTGGCTTGGGCTACCCTTTGCTCAACCTCCTGTCGGACCCCTGCGGTTCAGGGCGCCTCTGGCGATAACTCAACCACCAAGGGACGTTCAAGATGCTTCTCAGTTTGGGGATGCCTGTCCCCAACCTCCATCATCACTGTCACTCGGCGCCAACATGAGTGAAAACTGCCTCTTTTTAAATGTATGTTCCATGGCTCCTGAACATCTCCGCGAAAGGTTCCAAATCTATTCGGTAGGTATGGCGGCCAAAGGGAACTCTGGCGACCGCCCAGCTTCCGGTGCTGGTCTGGTTCTACGTATGTTGATTCTTGATTTCACCGGCTTTCCTTACGGACTGGGTATAGGGAGGAGCATATATGATCAAGTTAGTATCTACTAGATGAGCTCTTTCAATATCCGCTCACTATGAACAGTGCCGCTTCCAATCCAGCATATAATCCTGGCAGTAAGTTTCTTCTATACTGTGTGCGAAGAGGTTCCACCGCTCTTTCCCAGGAATAATTAACCAGAGTGTCACAATTGGAAAACCAATTATTTTCGTTTCTGCGTAAGCCCACAAACCGACCTACCACCTCATATACTTATTCGTGCAGAAATTATCGCGGGAATACTTTTGGTTTTGTGAGTAATCTACGATGCGAGTGCCGGGGAGGACTGACAATATTCAACAAGTTGGCGAGTCGCGACGTTCCCCCCGAGGATCTCAACGCAGGACTCTTGGACCAGAAGGCGGCACTTAAGTTTGTACAAGAGAACATCGCGCGCTTCGGTGGCGATCCAACCAAGGTACCGACTACTGCTACTATACTCCGTAACCCACTGAGCATTTGACACTAAGGTTACAATCTGGGGTCAGGTAGGCTTTCATGCCTGACTCTAAAGCCTCTGATGGTGATGTCCCATAGTCAGCTGGGGCTGGTAGTGTCGAAACTCAAATGCTGTATGGGACTGAAGCTGGTCTGTTTCGTGCTGCAATTGCAGATTCATCCACTGGACCCTTGTGAGTCGCTTTCAATCGATAGTAACCATTCCTTTACTCGATTGATCTTCCCAGTAAGAACGCGCCGTACGCTTGGCAATTTGACAAACCGGGGATGCCGTACTCTCGTTTACTGGCCGCGACAGGCTGTACAGCAGGCCCTCGTTCGGTCCAGTGTTTGCAGCAAGTACCGTATGAGGTACACTTTTCGTCTAATCTTGCGGTCGGGTGGTTGCGACTAACCGATGGTGGAAGACCCTCCTGAATATCAGCAATACGATGATCGATTCTACTCTCAATACCCAGTTCTGGGAGCCCGCAATCGGCCCTCCGGGCAGCTTTGTCCCGGAAAGGCCCTCACAAAGGATTCTCGGGGGAAACTATCTCCACGTGCCGTATCTTGCTGGAACAAATGTAACGTCTCCAACGAATATATTATTTCTGGCATTCACGTTATCGTCGTGTAGCTCAATGAAGGAACACTCTATAGCCGGACGCTTTACAATCTCAGCCTACCGCCCTCTGAACAGACGGCCGCCTTCAACCACTGGATGTCCCAGTTGGTCGTGGATAACTCAACGCTGACGCCAGACGTCGTTTCTGGCATCGACGACATCTATCCCGTGAACGACAGTACGTACGGCGGGCCCTGGCACACTGGCGACATGCTCTACGACAGAGCAGCCGCGTGGTACACGGACGAAATGTACCTCGCGCCGAGACGTTTCTTCTTTGATCACGGCGCGTCCCTCCAACCGATGTGGGGATACTATTTCACCGAATTCATCCCGGGCACGCCGCCCGCCCTCGGTGGTAAGTTTACCGTCCTGCTTGCGCATCGTCTGATCGCACGACAGTGTACCACGCTTCTGAGCTCTCGTTCATCTTTGGCCCGATTCCCGACGCGGCACAAACGGCGTTGGCGGACCGTATGACCGGATATTGGATCAACTTTGTCCATGATATGAATCCGGGCCGTACGTCCACGTTTGCTGCACTTTCGAACCCTGTTTCATGCCGAGTCCTTTTTCGTTTTCAGCCGATTGGCCGCGGTACGATACGTCTTCTAGATGCGTGTTACAGTTGATGCGTAACAACGTCACGCTCGTTCCTGATGGTAACTCGTGTTCTTCCTCGTGATCGAGACGGGTGACGAATCGGTGTTTAGACTTTAGCATCGCTAGGACGAATTACCTGAATTCGCCTTCGGTCCTTGCCGCATTCGAGAAGTGATCAGAGATCCGGCTCATGCGTTTTGTGCTATCTTTGGTCAGCTCTTCCTCCGTCCTAGAACGTCTCTAGCGCACATGTACTTCAATGTATCGTGGTTTGACATACATTACAACCGTATGACAGACGAAGGCGACCAAAAAAAAACGACTAGCATACAGTTCATGTAACGTGGAGAGACTCCATCCCAAATTCACCTCCACTCCCCCGATCGAGGTCGTTGAAAGGGTCTCTCATGCTCCCCGTCTTCGCGCGCCAAAGCTGCGTGTACAATGTTTTGACTTTCTGCAATTCGACGTCTATAGCGGCCGTCTTTGCCGCGAGGGACACGAACACCGCGTTTTGGGTTTGCAAGGTGGAGGATATCACTGAAAAAAAGTAAAACATCAGCGGGTGAGGGTGGCAAGGACGACCACGCTTGCCTTGTGGGGTAGCTTGGGTCTGTATAGCCGTGGAGGACAGCTTGCGTTCGATTTGCTTTGAACGGTCAGAGAAAGTAACGGCTGCGCAGTAAAGAAACGCTTACCTCGATCGTGTTCTTGTACCATTGCAATCGCTCTTGCATTTGTTTCGTCGTGCGGGCAAAGAATCTGAGACTCGAGGTCAGCGACTCCCATCCTTACTCGCGCTTATCAAAACAGTAGAAACGCACTCCAGCGGGAATGAAGCGTGATTTTTGAGGTAAATTCCGTGTTGTTGAGGGTTCTTGAAACCATCGACGACGCGGGTCGCGATGATTAGGTCTTGAACAGCTTGGTCTGCCTTTTCCTTGAGGTCTTTCGTGAAGAGGGCATCCGATTGGATGGTCGCAGCGACGCCCAGTAATTCCTGGAAAGAAAACTCGAGATCAGTCTATAGGTGTGGCAATAAGGTATTGTACCCACTTGGTGGACATCACGAATAAGATCTTGTCCTTTGGTGGGTTCCAGACCGAGTTTTCGTTGCTTGAGGTCGTTACTGATCTGCACGCGACCTTGGATATGGGCGCTTGACAAAAATAAGAGATCGTAAAATCCAGTCATGGTCCATCACTCACTCCAAGCTCTCGAATTTCTTTTTGATCTCGTCAGGTAAATCGTTGAATTTCGTGGCTTTCGAAAATAAAACTGGTCCAGTGGGTTGAGCGGGCGAAATGCTGGTGAGGCGACAGCGTTAGTCATTTTACTATGGTTGCCCAAAGATGCGAACCTCATGCCACTGTGGGAGCATGCACGTCATTCGTCGGCTAAGCGAGATATATGCATCACTCACGATGGCTGTCTTTGCGCACCAAACAGAGTGCCAGCTGTGCTGGCGCCGAAACCGGTAGTAGGCACAGTGGCACTCCCAAACAGGCTGGTACCAGAGGGTTGCGTCTGAGCGGCAGAACCGAAAAGACCCGTTGTTTGAGTGGAGGTAGTACTCGGCTGGGTCGTATTACCGAACAAAGACGTTCCGAGCGCGCTTTGGGGCTGTGTTGCCGCTGCAGGCTGACCGAACAGAGAAGTGGAAGGCTGTTGCTGTTGTGTTCCGGCCGCGGGTTGTCCGAACAAAGACGTGGTCGACGATTGCGTCCCGGCCGGCTGCGTCGTACTTCCAAACAAGGACGTGCTCTGGGGTTGAGTGCTTCCGGCAGGTTGACCGAAGATTGAGGTGGACTGCTGTTGTTGCGTTCCAGTAGCAGGTTGTCCGAACAATGTCGTCGTCTGCTGTGTCCCGGACGACGGTTGACCAAACAAGGACGTAGTCGGTTTTTGTTGTTGCTGAGCGGTACCCACTGCCTGTCCGAAAAGAGAGGTGCTAGTCGTTTTCTGGGTACCACTCGCCGCAGGTTGTCCGAAAGGCGATGTAGTGGGCTGCTGTTGCGCTCCAGGAGCAGGCTGACCGAACAACGAAGTGGTAGGTTGCTGCTGTGGTTGTGTGCTCGTTGCAGTTTGACCAAATATTGACGTGCTAGGTGGCTGTTGTTGCTGCTGCTGGGTGCCAGTCGTGGATTGACCACCAAACAATGATGTAGTAGGCTGTTGCGGCTGCTGAGTTGCAGGCTGGCCGAACAGGGACGTAGGGGGCCGCTGCTGCTGCGTTCCAGTTGCAGGCTGACCAAACAAGGGTGCGGCGGGTTGCTGCTGCTGCTGCGTTCCACTTGCAGGTTGACCAAAAATCGACGTCGATGTAGGTTGTGGCTGTTTTGGTTGAGTGGTACCCGTCGCAGAAGGTTGCCCGAATACTGACGACCCAGTTGTCTGCTGGGTACCACCCGGAGGTTGTCCAAAAATCGACGTCGATGGAGGCTGTTGCTGAGTATTGCTCGTACCAGAAGGCTGTCCGAATATCGAAGAACTGGTCGTCTGTTGGGGACCACTAGTTGGCTGACCGAAAATCGACGTCGACCTAGGTTGCTGGGCAGTACTCGTCCCGGAAGCTTGCTGGCCAAATATCGACGATGACCCAGTTGTCTGGGAGGTAGTGCCAACAGGCTGACCAAAAATCGATGTCGACGGCATCTGCTGTTGTTGAGTGCCGCTTTGTGTCTGTCCAAATATCGACGTCGACGGGGGCTGTTGAGTGGTCTGAGGTTGGGTCAATGGAGTCGTACTGCTCGTAGCCCCAGGTTGAATGCCACCACCCCCAAACAACGAGGGCGCCGACGTCGATCCAAATCTGCACGTATTTCAACGCGAATGACGCCAGAAACGACCGCATAACATACCCGCTGAGCGACATCGTCGATGTCGTGATCAAAAGTATGAATTAACCACGTGACCTATTGAGCATGCCTTCTCCGAGTTCAAGTTGCTGGTCACTGGCATTGCTGAACGTCCCACCCCCTACTCGAGTAACGTGCATTCGACTCGGAGCGACATCAGGAATCTGAGCTCTGTGCTGCACGAAGGTCGTGTCGAATCCTCGAGCTCGTTCAGGGCTCAAGAATTATGGTTGGAACTTGGAAGACATCCACAACGCTGGCTGTGACCGCGGCGCCCATCACGCCCACACCCTTGGCAACCTGAAGTCACATCAGGCCGCATCATTAACCTGTCCCCGGATCCACGACGTGATGCGCGATTCCGCCAGCGCATGCCAACCATTAATCAACTACGGAACATTGGACCAACGTCAATATTTGGACTCAGGGTTGGCAAACACTGAGTGAAGCCCGACGGTGCTATAATGATAAGAATGGACATGAAGAATCACTTGCTCTCGACTGATGCCGGTCATCACCCGTGCATTCTTTCTAAGCTCCTTTCGAGATGGTTGGTGTAACTTGGCATGGTCGCTAGCAATGTGCAAACGCCACCGCCATATCCGTGCCAGCGGCTCACCGCTTTTTGCCATCATCAAATAGCCAATACTAACGGCTCTGCTTAGGTATTATAAAGGCAGCCGCTCGTTCGTTTACAGAATAGAGTCTTTGCCTTCCCGTTTCCCTGTACTTCAAGTTTACCAAGACCATGACCCCCGAAATGCCACATGCCACATTAACGAAGTTTTCACTAAGTTACTGTACAGGTTGTACGTCTATTCTAGCTTGTGTTCAGTCAAACTCGTGAATGTTGTATAGTTATCCTTGAGACTGCCGTCGGGTACGATTATGGTGAGCTCTATGGTGGAAATGTTTCGATTACAGTGCATTAAATTCT
Organism: Tylopilus aff. beelii; assembly: GCA_038094295.1. Lineage (NCBI taxonomy): Eukaryota > Fungi > Basidiomycota > Agaricomycetes > Boletales > Boletaceae > Tylopilus > Tylopilus aff. beelii. The sequence goes on along the minus strand of JBBPTU010000454.1, from coordinate 7,190 downwards.
ATGTTAATGTTAGTCCTTACATTTGCTAATGAGGTACAATTTAGCTTATTTACGATCTTGATTTCATCACTAATAATTCTCGTAGGTGGAATATATCTGGGTCAGCAGGTATGTCACTAGCGGTACAACACACTCTGATAAGACCCTAGACGAAGCCCTGGACGTGGATGTCGACAATATTTATCCTTGTGAGTACAGAATATACAATTCTATTAGTTTGACAAGAGGTGGAGCAAGCTGAATAGTACTTAACTAATAGGTTCGTTATGGAGGTCTGTGCAATGTCATGTGAGCTGCTCTTAGTGGTCTGATGTTGAAAGATACGACCTGGATGCTAACGTTAGGTTGTCTATTAGACTTGGATGTCTCAGTATGTCTTGCATCCAATTATAAATTGATTAAAACACAACATTTCTAGGAGTGGGAGCTGCCTTCATACCTAGCATCAAAAAGGTACGTTCCCATTTTATTCTAGTGCCTTACACACATCTGAAATAGTCATAGATGTGCGTCTTCAATCCACCATTTCCGTTCCCAGTTCACATAGCTTGCAATCCAAATAGACAATGTGAGCAAAGCAGCCTAAGTACTCCGATTGATATCAATCGTTTTCAAGGTGAAATCATGTCAATCATGCAGCAGTGGTCGTTTACGGTTTTTATTTGTGCTGCCGATCGTGAGTTGTGTAGTTCACTTTCAGAAGAAGTGAGATCTGATCATACCTACAGTCGCCACAATCCTCCGTGTCTGGGCAATGTACAGTCGATCAAGGCTAATTCTCAGCTTTTTGCTTGTGTTATTTTCGCTGGAGGTAATTTCTATATTGGTCACCGATGTCCTATTTAGTAATCCGAAGCATCTAAAAGGTATCTATTCATCAGTTGGATGGGTGATATTCCGAATGCCACACTAACCTCACTTGTTGTCCCCCAACAGAACTAACTGTTCCAATACTCGACTTGTTAATTTGCCAGTGGGACATGACCCCAACTTCCGGTTTCTTCGCTTTTGCGAGAGCGGACAACATCTTCGTAATGCTTCTCAGCGCCGCGCTGTTCATCCTTGCGACCACCCAATTCGTAAGGGAGTCGGTTCAGATGTACCGCATGACAAAACTGTTGCAAATCAATCGGTACATGAGCATGTTCGTAAAGCAGGGCACTCTCTATTTCTTTGCGTACGTTTCCATTCCATCTGGCACGGTGCAATCGACAGGATAGATGAATGAGCTGACGACGATTCCGTCACAGCATCTTTCTGGCTGATTTGAGTAGCATATGGCCCCCGTCGTGGCCTCCCTTGGTGAATACCCCACTCGATGTAGACGTGACCGCATTGACCATGGATTCTGTGCTCTTGTTTACTCTCGTTCCTCGGTTCATTTTGAGCATTCGGGAGCTGCACGCGCGAGATGTTTGGGGGAGTGGGATCGACACTGGGTTTGGCTTGTCATCTAGCCGTGATCCGGGAGGATCCGTGATGGTGTTTGCAGACGTTGATCAGACCTGGGGCGAGGAAGCGGAGGACATCGGAGACGTAGCACGGGAGGATGGAACAACCCAGCGGGAGCAGGTGGACGCGAATTAGTCAGGGCTAGCCAAGGGGAATTATATCTTGGCTTGTTAGGCATGTTGTCTTTCTTTCTTTACCGAGCACATATCATTAACTTACTTTACTACCTCACCACCTCTTGACTACCCCGGGTCCACATAAACCACACGCCCTTCACTTTAGGAATATCGAGCAGTTACAGTTGACATTACCAGTCGACATATGTACTCCCTACATGTATTGTCTATCATAGAGCGCCGTCCTCAAGGCCAACAAACCGGGATTTTTTTTTTGAAAAATGGGCTTAAAGTTATGCTGTCGTCCTAGGGACGACTGGAGATCAGTGTAGTTGTCGGTTCGGCCATTCCCTGCCCAGAGATACGTTCGTGCAGGTATCGGCCACGCCCGGGTTATTCTCCACATTCGAGTCACCTAGCGTTGTCATCGATGACATAGGCGACTGTGCATGGGGAAGTTGTATTGGGATAGAAACCTCACGCCGTGATTGAAGGAGCGCGCGGAGACCTTCGCCGGTGCAGACCGACGTGGATAGCCTAGGGAGGGCGATGAGTATACGGAACGGGGCCGCATGCACGAGCGTAGACCATTAATGTTTGAGGAAGCGGAGTCTCCTCACAAGCTCGCAGTTTTTGTACTTTGCACTATTGTAGTCCCGTACAATCAGATTGAACACTTCGGAAATTCGCGCCCTCACCCTAGCAGCGCTCAGGCTGTTGGTGGTCACCCTTCGTTGGAAGGACTTGCAGGGTGCATGATGTAGGTGAGTAGCAACTTCCACCGGAGCGAGGTCAGAATACAACAGATCCGTTGGGCTTTGGGGGGACCGGATCCGCGACGGACATCAAGACTCACGTGTGGTTCGATTAGAAGAACTTTATTCGCCTGTATCGTCCATATTCATGAAGAGGATCGTTTCAAACGTATCATCTCCCTTTCGAGTCGTCGTGCCTCGTGCACCCAGACCTTCTATCAACTCTCCATCTGTCTCTGGAACATGCCACAAGATCGACTCTGGCCAGCGATGCGCGACAAAGACGAATGTCTGATCTGCATCCTCATCTGCTCCAAACTTCTTCCAGTGTCCATCCAGACGTTCGTCCGCGCTATTTATAGGTCGAACCATGCAGCGCTCCAGGACTGGCCGAAACGAGAACCAGAGACCGAACGCCGACCAAAACGGTGCCTCCTTGGAGTGGCTGCGTACCTTGTAGGAGATGACGATCTTGACGGGCAATGTACGAGGCGACGAGGTAAGATATACGAGCGTGCGGAGGAGCGGGCCAAAGAGTCCAGGAAAGTACACCTGCACGCGGGAGGTAAGACGAGCGACGTGCGTCTCGAGGCGAGCAAACAGACTACTTGCGAGATCGCTGCAAACGATGTGCGTCAGTCGGCGCGAGGCGAGTTCGTTCAAGACGGACGACGCATGGTCGAGATTTCCCCATGCGAGGGGTCTCACGAAGACCACATCCGGCTCGGGGCAGCCTCCATCGCTGGGAGGTTCGGTATCGAGGTTCAGGTTGTACCGCAGGAGGGGACATACGTCCGGGAGATCCGTGGAGATCACGAACCCGCCTTGTTTGGAAGCGCGTTGTATAGCCGCCGCTATTCTCGCTGCTACCACGCCGGTCCCCGATCCTAGCTCGATGACACCAAGAGGCTCGTGCGTGTCTTCCACAAATGGTGGATCGAAGTCGCGCGCGTCACGGTCGAGTGGATCAACGTAGGCGCACAGCGCGTACGCGGCTTCCCCGTACGGCGTGCGTGCCAAGGATAAGTCGGTCAGGGTCTTGAGAATGGAAGAAGGACGAATATTCACCAGACCCTGCCTGCGATGCCGTACTTGGATATCGCTTCTCGCTGTGCTTCTACCCCAAAGGCATCTCCATTCCGAGAATCTCCTAGCGTCTTCTCAACGTTCGGAATGATGCAGAGACTTGGTGGAAAGTTTGGGTGGTACACTGTCATAAAGCCAAAGACGTTTGTGTACGGTTGTTAGGATCCAAAGGCTCCGACTTCCATATCTAGCTTGAGTTGGGGTTGACGTTTGACAGCTGGCAATGGGGTCAAGCCTCCAGGTCCCCGACAACCTGGAGGAACAGGACATCGGGTTATACTACCACTCTCGCAGCAGCTCTCTAACCATCTCTGACACTGACATCTCCGCTCCAACGTCTCGCCCGGCGTCTCAACCTCAGCTTGACACCTTGGGACCAGCATTTGCTCCACACGTCATGCATGGTTCGTTGAGATCAGCTTCGCTCTCACGAGTGGCGGATGTACAAAAGGAAGGACGACACCAACCAAATTTGCAGTCAAGAACGCTACCCCACCTTCCCTCGTCACTAGGTACCGAAGAAGATTCCTTTGCGTTCTCGATCGAAAAGTTGCAGAGGATGCACGAATGGGCTCTTGCTTTTGTCGTCGGTGAGCCGATCCTAGTTTCTTCACTGGGGAGGTAGGATCTCGAGCATTTCAGTATTTAGTCATGTTCGACCTCGATCTCGGACCGGTCGTACGAGCAGTACATCCCCCGCTGTACCTATCCCGTTCCGAGAGAGAAAACATGTACGTGTCTCGAAAAGTGGATTGTTTCTCGAACTGACATGTTTCCGAAGCGCATTCTCTTCGTTCCCCGACTCGCTGCAGTTCGAAGAAGGATCAGAGGTCCATTCGTTTAGGGTCAGGGTATACCCAGATTCGTCCGATGCTCCCGTCCGTCCTTTGCCTCTGGACGGTTTCATATACGGTTTCTCTCATTTCTGCCAGAAAAGGGATCCGACGTCGAAGCGTGGCTACCGACAGGTGAAGTTTGAGAACGACATGTGATCTATAGATATTGACGAGACCGTAATAGTCTTCACTAGTGCTCTTGACCCGCCATCAATACCCAGCACTGTATACTTCGATGATATCCGAACTCGGCCCGCTTTTCCATACCCATGGCGTGACGATGCTCGAGACAGCATGTCATAACATTGCGAGTTGGTACGTCCCATCTTGATCGCTTATGCAGTCACCCCTTCTGATCCATCAAAGAAAGGCAAAGCCCATCACCGGGCTCGGCTGTCGAACTTGGTTTCTTGGGCTCCGTGCTTCACGTCGAGCTGCCTACAAGTTCCGATAGTCAGCAACTGGCCGAGACAAACATGTTTGACGAGCAGTTCAATCCAGCCGTGCACGTTAGTGAACCATTTACCGACCCTTCGACTGACCGTTTACCATAAATGTACAGCTCCTCGCATCCTCTGCACCGTTCGACCCGCCACCACTACGGCTCTTTGAAGCGTCGCTGGGACATCTATGGTCTTTGTGGGAGTGCCTAGTATTGTGCGAGCCGATTCTGGTCTTTGGACCGTCGCCAGCAATGACTAGCCAGGCCGTTTGGTGGCTCCGTGACCTGGTGCGCCCGGTATGTCGTTTTGACACCTCTGTCGTGCACGACTGACCCGTGCAGATTCCCCTCGCCGCAGACATCCGCCCGTATTTCACGATTCACGACAAAGATTACGCCGCATTGGTGAACAAGGCTCCTCCCAAGGCAGGGCTGGTCATTGGTGTCACAAACCCGTTCTTTGAAAAGTCGTGTGCGCACTGGCCACATATACTGAGCCTGGGACGAAAGACGCAGTGAGTGGGATGACTCGCGGTTGATCGATGCTTGACTATCGCTAGCACGCACAAAGGGACCGGTCCTTCTCCTGGGTGGACGACGAAGACGCACCGCAGACACATTTCCAAGGACAGGGAGTTGCTCAAGTCTCTCGAAAAGGCGTGCGCTGGACACGAGAGAGAGCGTGAGTCTTGATGTACCCCATCCACACAATACCGACGAGCCGGGCAGAAATCCAAGCGTCGCTCGACATGCGCCGGCACTTTTGCACGCGGACGAATGCGATATTCGTCCCACTGAATCGCTATCTGAACACGCTCATGCCGTCGCCCACGGAGCGCAATGCAGGCAAGACGCGACTGAAGCCGTTTAGCTCGAGCGACTTTTTGGCGTCGCTCAAGAAGAGCCCGTCGGCGCTGCCGTTCAAGTCGTCGGCGAAGCAGAGGGATTTTTATGACAGGTGGCTCCGGTCGCCCGCGTTCGGGCTGTGGCTGGCGCACCTAGATACTTAGCGTAGTTGCCACATGCCAAACAGAGACAAACAGAGCGCTGTTAATACAGCGACTTGAAACCGAAACGACGATCTTTGTCAGTTTCTCTCAGCCTCGACGTCGACCCGCGTTTACCTACGAAACTGTATAAACACACGGACGGAAGCTTAATCACAGTCACTGTATCCATACCTAATCATGTAAGAATCCTCCCATCCGTCCCTGTCGCTGATCCGGTAGCGCGCAGAACCTCCCTTTCCGGATTTTCCATGTATGCGCTGAGCCTATTCCCCGCTGTCGTTGTCCTGTCGCCTCTTTTTTGTTCCTGTTGCCTATCATCATGTGCACGTCGGTACTCAACCAATCCTGTCATTTCTGTCCTCTCTAGTGCAAAACAAGTGTTTCGTTGCCCTCGCTCGAACATCTGCTCTGAGTCATGCCTGAGGACGATTTTGACATCTACGGCGAAGACGACGGTTTCGCGACGAGCAAGCTTCAGACGGAATCGGTAGGTGGACCCCTTTGCGCGCATATAGGCACCGTTTTGCTGACTTGGCCGGGGTCGGGTGCGCGAAAGGACGACGGCTTTCAAGACGAAGTACAGGTCGAAGAGCCCGTCGAGGCCGTGAGCAACGCCGTCGAGCCGTCGACGGGCGAGAAGCGGCCCCGATCTGACGAAGACGAAGACGCAAAGCACGCCAACGCGCCCTCTCCGAACGAACCCTCACGTGCGCATCCCGCAACCACCACCACTCCCGCCACGCACCACACCGCCCACGCGAAATCAGAACCGGCGGGACAAGACGCCCCCATGAACGGGAGCTATCACGCAAATGGCGGGCATGGCAGTGGTGGGAACGTGGACCCATCGATGGCGGGCTATGATGCGTTGTATATTGGGGATCTGCAATGGGTCTGTTTCCTGTCTTGTCAACTAGTCTTTTTTCCCCCCCTTTTTCGCATGTAATGGTTATTGTTTTTGCCAACGCTTGATTTTACAGTGGACGACGGATGAGGACTTGCGTCAAGTCGCTCTGAACGTCGGTGTTATGATCGACCACCGGGATATCACGTTTTCGGAACATAAAGTGAACGGCAAAAGCAAGGGGTGAGTCCAGTCTGAACCCCACATCACGCCCGTCGCTAACAGCCGGTCCACAGCGTCGCCTACGTAGAGTGTGGCAACTTTGAAAACGCCAACGCCGTCAAGACGTGGTTCGACAACAAGTGCGTCCTCTTTCGTCCGGCGCTGCGATGACGACGACCCCTCTCCAGTGACTTTCAAAATAGACGCGCGACCGCGACGTTTACGTCTTCCTCGCAAGGAAATCCCTTCCGAACGCTTCCCAAAGGTGAGCGATGCGCCCATATGCGCTGGCCCCTCGCTCAACCGCCCATTAGAGCCCCCACCGCGCGAACAACGGCAGCAAAGTGGCGCCGTCCAACAAGCGCCTGGTCCCATGGGCCGCGGTGGCGGCGGCGGCGGCGGCAGTGGCTTCCGCGGTGGAGGCCCA
>JBBPTU010000453.1:0-23731 GCA_038094295.1 Tylopilus aff. beelii | reverse complement strand
CCGACTCGGAGGTCGCCCAAGCAGGATGGGAATTGGGACAAGGAGAATATTTTGCTGCACCACACCACCTACCCTCCACGATTCGACCTGGTAGTCCGCCACCCACTCCGCAGGTACACCGCACCCCCAGAAGAGTCAATCCCTCCGGACTCGCTCCCCCGAAGAGGCCCTGTTGTTACTCCTGCAATGACGACACCCACTTCCACCCCAACTGTCCCCAATACACCTGTAAGTTCTGCTTCGTCCGAGCTCCAGGTCACCCCCAGTACTCCTGCCCCTGCAACCCCTATCGATGCGCTACCTGCGGTCTTAGAGGACACTCTGCGGCGGAATGCAGCGATCTTGACTGGTACACTTGGGACGACAACGTCGTCGTCTGGAATGAGGGAGACCCCGACAGCTACTGAGTCGGAGTCTCAGTCACAACAGGGGGGTAATGTTACGGGCTGGGATGAGATAGAAGCCCACTACGCTGAGTTGCATCGAACTATTGATCGAGCTATTGAAGTGTTGGTCACAGCAGGCCTTCTCAGTACCCTAGAACGGAACATGTACCTTGTCTATCCGATGGGGGAATTGAACGTGGGAAGCCCAACCATGGAGTAGCTGGGTACCTATTTTCCTTTACACCGCTTTCCTTCCTCTTCTTGTTCCTGATCTGATCTTATCTGTACACCACCATATGGACTCTATAGAAGCGTGTCACTGCCCTCTGCAGTCCGCAGTATGTCTCCCTTCTTATCTCTTCATTTCCGCTCACATCGCCTCCGGATGGAGCTTGTAGTTCTATTCTTGATTCAGGACACTGCCTCCTCCTGCTATATCTCTTACTATAGTAGTAGTTTCCCATCCTGTCATAGTTACGTATAAAAGCGCCACTATCAGCGCTCATGTACTCTAGTTAGATCTATGCAATCACTAGCATAACTTACTCACGCCGCTCGAGTGAGCGAGACCATCGATCTGGCTCGTAACCGCCATACTTGCGTCCTAGTCACCTTAACCTTCACCTATTCCCTTCGGATCTTCGTGCAAGCTCTAGCACTTGTGATAGGCGAAGTAGTAAACCGCTATCGTGTTAACATCTAGGGCATTCCGGGCTTCCTGCTTAATGGATAGCGGGGAGAAGAGGGCAAGGAAGTCTTTGGATACTTTAGCGAATGTGATATCTTCCTCCTTTATGTTGTCATCCTGGATCCTGTCGTACCAGCTTTCGGCAAAGGCCATCCCTCGTCCTTTATTCATATGGTTGAGGAGCATGATAACCATTTGTTGCTCGTTCGGGCCTGCTTCTGTGCCGAAAATGGTAGGGTTGACCAAGAGGTAGGCCCGTATCTGTGACATCCATCTGCGAGTGTCCTTGGCATTACCAGAAAAGGCATCTGGTAGAGCCACTTTGTTCTCCTTAAGGGATGTGGTGTCGTGGGTGTCTCTATCATCAGCCATGCTGCTGCTTCCTTCGGAAGTTGGGGTGGGGGAATAGGGACAGGGGACGGGGATGGGATTCAGTCTAGGAAGGTCAAGTGGCTCTCTGGGAGGCGGTACGTAAGATTCGCTCAGCGGATCCTGCAAAGGTTCCGTATCCACGTGAATAGGGACTTCGTCATTGTTCGGAGACGGGGCCGGTGGGGACAGGTTAGCAGAGGGGAGGGGGGAGCTACCGGGGGTGGGTTGAGTTCTCCCAGCTTCGAGAAGAGTGGGGTTCGGTGAGCTCCTGGAGGTGCTTCTTGCTCTCCAACGTTCAGGTCCTAGTGGCAAGTGTGCGATGGGTGTCTGGGGTGTTCCGCTTGGTAAAGGAGTGTGTCTAGTCGGAATGCGATGTGACAAAGATGGACGAGGAGGAACTCCCAAGTATGAGGGTGATCTTCTAGTAGGTGGGGATGGAGGGGGGTCGTCTGAGTCGGAACTTTCGGGGGCCCTGAAGGAGGTCGTAGTGAGGGTAGAGTGGCTCCTAACGTGTTAGTTGGAGCCAGGGGAAGAGTTAGATCTTTTGTTAACACGATAGCGATTTACTATCTCGCCGATTACGAGGGCAAAAGCTTGTGCGAAGATCTGAAGGGAATAGGTGAAGGTTAAGGTGATGATGACGCAAGTATGGTGGTTACGAGCCAGATCGATAGTCTCGTTCACTCAAGCGGTGTGAGTAAGTTACGCTAGTGATTGCGTAGATCTAACTAAAGTACATGGGCGCTGATAGTTGCGCTTTTATATGTAACTATGGAGAGATGGGAAACCATTGCTATAGTAAGAGATATAGCAAGAGGAGGAAAGCATCCTGAATGGAAATAGAACTACAAGCTCCATCTGAAGGCGATGCGAGTGGAATTGAAGAGATAAGGTGGAAGACATACTGCGGACTGCGCAAGGCAGTGATACGCTTCTAAAGAGTCCGTATGACGGTGTACAGGATGAGATCAGATCGGTGACAAGAAAGGAAAATAAAGCGATGCAAAGAAAAACAGGTACCCAGCTACTCCGTGGTCAGGCTTCCCACGTTCTACTCCCCCATTGGATATACCAGGTACATGTCCCGTTCCAAGGTGCTGAGGAGGCCCGCTGTGACTAACGCTTCAGTAGCACGGTCGATGGTCTGGTGTAACTCAGCATAATGGGTCTCAATCTCGTCCCAGCCCATAACAGTAGTCCTCACAGCCATGAGCACTGCAGGACTCCTTACAAGTTGCAGAGGCAGTGATGGTCTGGACAGTGCATTTGAGAATATTCATGAGCACCACAGGACTCTTTACGAGCAGCAGCAGCAGCGATGGTCTCAACAGTACATTGAAGAATATTGTGGAGTTCCAGAGTCTTCACGAGGTCACTGTATATGCATCAGCTCTGTACTCTTCACCTGCTTGACAAAGCAATATCTGCTGTGTGGAAAGTTTACGATAGAGGTGTAGATGACAAACATAGATGCTGGTGAAGTTTGATTGAACCATGCAGGTAATATGGAATAATGAAGAGGAGGCAGCCAGGCAGAACAGGTTGCAGTGGAATCTCAAGAAAGAAGACCATCCCTAGAATATAATGTTATAGTAGCCAACAATGTCCCAAGAACACACAGTCATAGAAAGAAAAACAATGAACCTTTCCTTTCACATTATCCAAGATCAGGGTTTTGATTCCTTTTATGTCTGGCTCTCTAAAGAGCCCTGTCATGGTGGGAATCATGATGCAACAAGGGGAAAAAATGAAAACTCTGATGTCATGGGCTTAGATCCATAGCAACATTGTCATCATGATGTGGATCAGTGGTCCAATGACTGAGGATTTCATTCAAGAAGGTATCTGAGACACTGGCCAGTTGGGATGTGGAGAACAAAGAAGAACCTGTTGTCTTGGCCTCTGAATATGTCCACTCCATCGCCAAACATGCTCTACAGATGACGTGATGGCAATATACCATCTGGATGTTGACCCACTCTGCTGGATCAGTCCTTATCACACTCTTTATTGGGTCAAAGAGCCCTGGGATGCTATCAAGATCCACTTGGCTGAAGTCTTCTTACCTCAGATGATGTCATCTATGAAAGTGTTACGATGTGCATCCTGTTGGTCCTGTCTCCTGAGCTCATCTAAGATCAAGCAGTAAACATAGAGTACTACAAGCAGGGCTTGATAGAGAGGATCCAGTCTGTTGAGTATCTCACTGGAAGAACCTATCTTGCCAGTGGAAGGAGATGAGAACACAGGTGAATTGCATAGATCAAACTAAGGTACAGGGCGCCCATTCTGGGGTATTTATACGTAACTGGAAGGGGTGGGAAAATGTAGCCATAGCAAAAGATATGACTATGGAAGAAGCTTGGCGTCCATGGGAAGAAGTAAGTAGCAATGTGAGATCGGTTCTCATGTCAGTGGGAAGACATAGGTATGAGATCAAGATCCTATCTAGATAGAGTCTGTATGGTGGTGTACAGGATGAAGTAAGTGAGAATGAAGGTTGCGGTGAGGGCCCATGCGATACATACGAGAGATAAGCAAGAAACAATTGAACCAACCATGGAGTCACCAGATGATGTCCTCCTCTTCTGTGAAGTGGTCCTTGACTTGAGACAAGGGGAAATCTCCCCTGGGTACAATTTTGTCATCCATGTAGCTGACGACTCCTTGGTAGAACCCATTGACCACCGCTTCTCAGAGGGCATAGTGCAAGTCTTGCTGATGATGCTCCATATCAGTCCAGACCATAACAGAAAGGCCCATCAGAAGGCTACCCTAATTAGGTCGTAATGTTACTTACTGATCAGGCACAACAATATTTGCCACTGCTTCAAGCATTGCCAAGACTGTAAAACAAGCATTAGTAAATAAAGAACAGCTGAAATGGCTGACATTTGAACAAACATACCCAAACATGTCGGTAGTCTTGCCATATGTTCCATGCAATACTTCTGGCGCTAGGTAAACTTTATCACCCTCATGCTCGAACCCTCCTAGTGGGACACCAAGTGGGCTTCCACCACTGGCTTGAGGCCACAGCAAAGCCATTCCAAAATCACCGATCTTGAAGCCACCTTCTTGAGTCAAAAATGTATTTTCTGGTTTAAAATCCAAGTGTGTGACACCAGACTCATGGATGAACTGAAGACCTTGTGAAAGGAAATAGGATTAGACATTTTGTACTAAGCCATATCTGGGAGCCAGGAAAATTTCTCCTCACATTGATCAGGTCAATGAATACCTTTCAAACCCTGGCTTCATCCAGTTGTGGAAATGCCTTGCCATACTCCCTGAGGAATCGCACAAGGTTTCCCCATTTGCAAAGCTCAGTTTGAATGAACAACAAGTCTTCCTCTTCCTAGCTATCAATGTATGCAAGGACATTGGCATGTGAATCACCTTTGGAGGCTGCAACTTGGGAGAGGTGTTGCAAGACATCAACCTCCTCTTGCAAACGTAAACTATGTGGTCGTAAGCATACCATGTGAACATGAGAGAAATGAAATCATACCGGTGTTGAGGGCCCCCAAATGGCCTTGAATGTTTGACGGCCGATATGCAGCTCAAGGATCCATTCTTGGATCAAACATTGAGGACTTTGCCAAATTTGCCACTACCAATTTGATCAATCTTTATAAACTCCTTGTTGAAGCAACTGAGATTATCATTGGTTGTAGGTATGGTATATTAAAGAGATGAGATAGCAAGCCATTGGGATGTTGAACTGGGCACTTGACATCTTATGAGCATTGGTGAATTCAATGTGATCATGGAACTGTTTGATGAAGATCAAGAACCAGGCTTCTCTGAATGTATATGTGTCAGAACTCATGGAGGGATGGCCAATCTGGATCATCATATTGTTAGACTCTGATGGATGGATCTGAATAGAATTACCTTTGCCATTCTGCATTGGGGTTGCAAGTGATGCCTCACTTCCACTTGAGAAAGCTCCACTGCTACTTCACTGCATCAGCCAACATGCTGGCCCACATGATACAGGTGGGAGCCCCAAACCAAGACCCTCATACTTGCTCACATCTTTCCTCATGCTTGGACTATTCTCATCCTCATCATCCTCATCAGACCCTTGCAACTCCATGTGCTTCTTGACACTGAGTGGAGGGAACACCACAGGTAAGCTCTTACAGGGCCCATTCTTCATTTTGCCAATAGGTGCCGCTCTGGTGTCCAGCCTTGTTCCGACCCTTGTTGGCCATCAGTGTAGAACCATTTGGTTAAGACACTTCCAGCCTTGCAAAGGTTGAGGTGTTTTTGATGATGAGACACCAATCAGGGGATTTCTGTTCAAAACTCTGGGTAAATGGCGGTTGAGTATTTGTGACCAATGTGATGTAGTTGAAAGTGTTTGGAAACCACTCCTGAATCTTCTTGTTGATATCTAGAAAGGTCCATGAGGAGTCTATCGGTATTCCTGTCAGGTCACTGTCTGCTGTCATATAGCAACCACAGTTCTTCATCATTTGAACATCGCTGACAAAAGTCCTGCCATTTGGGGCCTTTGGTTGATGAAGGTTGCCATGATGCTACATTGTGATTTTATCAGTTCCTGCTTATGGTCAACCACAAATGTACTTACATCAATCCTGCCAATATTAAGACCATTGGAGTAGACATGAAAGATGCTACTAGTAGAATGCTCCATATCATTGATCCTGGAGCTGGCTTTAAGCACACCGAGAAGTTTATTACCGATATTTGCAATGGACTTGCAAATGACTTGCAGATCTCTAACAATGCCTTCAGTACTAGCTAGTATCAAATTCAATGTTTTTTTACTTACTGTGTTTGTGTTCAATGTATCCTGTACTGCAATGCCAGCTTGAATACACACCATCACTCACACACACTTTGCCATCAAGGTCCTCCCTCCAAGTCTGGGCCATAGAAGCAGCTCCAACCTTCTTGATCACTCATTCCCCATCCAACTCACCACCAGTGCTGCATCATGTCAACCAAGTGTGTTCGTTTCCTTCTCACTGTGCCATCTCCTGCCTCAACCACCTGTTCCAGCACCAGAAGCAGCTCATTCCTGCCAACCAATCCCAATCCACCTGGTTGGCTACCTTTGCTGCAGTCGAGGGAATCTTTTTCTCCAGGGTTTTCCACCTCAGTATCCCCTCCCCCACCCTACCCCTTGTATGTTTTCACCAGTCCACAACTGCTTGTCAGTGACACCATCCACTTGCCCTCGTCAACACCATCTGCTTGCTCTCAACACCACTTGCTGCCTGGCCATTTGAACAGTGACAACATGAGCACAACCACTTGCTATTGCTACTATCCACCTGCCCTCGATGCTCCCCCTGCCTAGCCATTCAAATAGCACTGACATGCATGCAATCACTTGCTGTCAACACCTTCCACTCACCCTCAACACCTCCTACCCCCTGGCCATTTGAACAGCACTGACACAAGTGCAAACACTCGCTGTTGACGCTCTCTGCTCACCATTGACACTTCCCACTCCCTGCATCTACACAAGTGTAATTGCTCATTGTTGACACCTTCCACTCACCATTGATGCCCCTCACCACCTGGCAGTTCAAATGGTGTCGACACAAGCACAACCACTCACTGTCAACCCTATCTGCTTGCTCTCAATGCCACCTGTCACCTGATTGCTTGACATTGTCCATTTACCATTCAGCCCTTCAAGTGGTGTCAACATTGCAGGTGCCTCCCACCATGCCATTCCCTACCACTTGTGCACTTTCATCTGATTGCACTTGTGGAACTACCATTAGCAAGTACTCTATGTGATTGCATCTCTAGACCTCCCATTATCTAGTACTCTATGTGATTGCATCTGTAGGCATACCATTATCCAGTACTCTACATGACTGCATCTGTGAACTGTACCATTATCTATGTGATTGCACTTGTATACCTACCATTGCAGTGAAAACCGTGGTGAGATAGAAAAGAAATTCAGTGAGACAAGAAAAACGCAGCAAGATAGAAGAAAAACATGGTGGGAATTAAATGTGCAGATCTAACATCATATCTCACCACTGCTGTCAGTGAACTTGTCATACCAAGCAGTCAATGCTTCATCACACAACTTTGGTGGTAGGGCTCCATGAAAAATCCAGTAGTTTTTAACTACCCCTATTTTTGACATGTATTTAACAGGTATTTAACATTGTATAAAACTGAGGCTGAAAAGTGGGTGTTAAAAACTTGAGAATAAGGGATGTCATGTCAGGCATTGCAGCACTGTAGTGTTGGTTTCAGGCTGTTGTTTTGAGTCTGAGATCTCCATGGACAACTCCTTTTCAGATCTCGATAAGATCACTCAATCACTTCATTATCAACGTACACTACTATTGCACCTACCTGAGTCACTTCCTCTCTCCAACAATGGGACGACATATAATTTCCAGCACTACATACCTGATCCTGAAAAGGTCGAGCTGTATGGGACATGTGAAGCAGCACTGAACAACACTTTGGAAGTGACCTTTGCCCCTAATGGCTGCAAAGGTGATGATGCACCATGTAGATTCAAGTTCATTGAGCATGGAGGTGGTTCCACTGATTTGATGGAACCACCTCAATGTGGACAGGTAGCTCATCCTCCTCCTTCAATGTGTTGTATGCATGTAGGTTGAGCCAGGTGTCCTTGGGGAACGAATTGCATGCACAAAGCCAGTGCAAGGCATGAAAGATGACCCCCTTTCTGACAATCAAGGGACAGCCATGTAAGCACAGCCATGCTTTACTAGGCATCAAAGAACTAACAAAAATCACACAGATTGGAGTGACCATCTTGTACAACTTGCAGCAAGGAGGCAGGACATCAAACACATGTTCCACTTCCTGTGGATAAACAGCAACATGGCCATGGAGTCCTTGCTGTGAATTTGGGGATGGCCCACTCTCTTTCTCCTGCAAGTGGATGATCCAAGACTTTGCCCTGCAGCATGCAATCATGGCCTCTTCAGCCATGGTAAGTCCCTGTAACTCAAGAGGTAATCACCCAAGAACATATTATTCACCAGAGACAATGCCAGGGTCTGCCCCCTTGCTCCACTTCATGTGCACCTGGAGCAGAAAAGCAGAGAGCAAGGCCTTCGCTCTCTTGACAGAATACCCTCCAGGGCAACCAGGACATCCAGGAAAGCATCAAGAGGAGAGACAACCAGCGGAGGAACACACACCCCCTCAAGTCACATTGGCTGCACAACAATGCCATCTACAACTGACACATCCAGCCTATTGAGAACTGTTAGGTCAACTGTGTCCAAAAACATCTCACTGTGTTCACTAACACTGCAACTCTCAGCACATGACACACAGACAAAGCACTCCAATGCTGTAAAGGATGTAGTAGCACGAAACTGACGCACAATCTCTGTCTTCTCCTCAGCAAGCATCACAAGCCATTCACAATGAGCATGGTGCTGAAGCTGATGCTGCCAGAAAGCCTGCTTTGAGAGGAGTGAATCATGACAGTTCAGGAGATAGCAATACAGAGGAAGGGCGCAGACTGATAGAGGAAGCTCAGCACTGACAGTCAGCATTGTTGGATGCCACGCTTGCATGTGACGACAGTGATGAGTTTGAGGAGTGGAATGAGTGTGATAGAGGCAATAGTACACATTGAGCTAATTTATCCAACGACAACACAACAAGCATGTGTGTGGCTGAAAGCCAACTGTGCCAAACTGACCTCACCATGACTTGTGTCCACCCTGCTAACATGGCTGACAAGAGCAAAAGTCAGGACTAGGATGTTGATGACCTCGACGACAACTTTGGCTCAGAGGATGAGAACCCAGACCTGAATGTGTTCCGGATCACCAACATACTGACACCCCCATCCACCATGAGCTACAGCATGATGGAACTTCACAGTGAGCATACCCTACTGCATCCTCAACCATCCTTTTGACACCCAACAGCCTTCATTCATGAGGGGTTCATCGACCTCAGCCCCAGCTACCAGTGAGGTGCATCTTGCACTGCCACCACGAGGATGCTCACTGAGACATCCATTTGCAGATGTAGTCTGGCCAGAGAGAAAGCAAATTGGGCTCATCGACTCCATCTTTCATAACTTCTACATGCCACCCATGATATTCACAGTTCAAAAGGACAAAGACAGTGAGATGGTGAGGGTGTGTGTTGACAGCAAACAGAGGTTGACCTCAATACAAAAGTTCCTCAATGGTCTGGTGAGTGACCCCATCTGCCTTCACATCCACCTGACACCAACTGACATACCGCAACAGATACCTTGTGAATGCAACACTTTAGGGTTTGCCACATCTTACTCAATTCACTTCTTCGAGACCATGATCCACAGACAAAAAAGAGCTTCTGGTTCATCAGATCCAGCACACAAAAGGCAATGCATCTTGAAATTTCCAAATGGTGGAAACAAAGGTTTGCAGAAACAAGGATCACATGCAGTCAGTTTGTGTGTTTCGTGAAAACGCATCCCTATCGCTCACACCATCATCAGTTGAGTATGATGGCCTTCCACCAGCCATGGAGAGAGAGATTTTCCAGCAGGTACAGCTTGGGATGAGCCTGATGGCTGCAGGTGCATACATGTCTGATTACTCAGGGGCAACTGGTTGTTGAATTCCATGTAGAAAAGCTTCAAGCAATTTCCTCCCCTTGGCTGGACTGGATAGGTGACCTCGAAATGTGACATGTCAACCTCAATGGCAGCCTCACCGAAGTCCTTGAGTGGGACACACAACATGGCTGCAACTTTCAATGCATTGCGCAAATGGCATATTGTTGTGACCTCTTGCCCGAACACGGTCTCCCCACAGCTGCAAAACTTGAAAAGTGGCTCTTGTGCATGGACAAGCCGATGCATGTGTTCAAGGGCCAAATAGGGGATGTGTTGAATGAGTTTGGGCCTATTGCTACAACCCCTGGGCTCAGTACAGGATTTGAGCAAGTTAAAAAGCATGTTGCACCTGTTGAATTTGTATTTATAGGTATGGGACCCCATCAGATAGTGACCCCCTGCACCACTTGAAGCTGACCACCTTGGCTTTGTCTAGGAATGTTGCTTTTCATCCTTCAAGACTGCACACACCAGGAGTGGTCGAACACCATTTTGCACATGCATTTACGAATTCGAGAACAGTTCTATGACATTTGAAATAACAGCCAAGTTGGCAAGGCATTGTGGAATTTCATCAACAACCTCATAGGACCATCTGGTCTCAAAGTGCTCTTGGCAAACAAAACATCCTCAGTTCTGCCACCTCATTCTCAGCAGAAATGCAAAAAAGGGAGACTCTGATGATGACAAGGAGTACTGCCATTTGCCCATCAGAATGCTGACTCAGGGTGTGAAAGCATGAGGTAAAGCACAGAAGGCCAAAGATTAGTGGCCAAGATAGCACAATATGTTGATTGCATATAAAGTACTCTATGACCACAGTGAACATTGTAACTTTTCTATCCCCTTCATAGTTACATATAAAAGCACCACTATCAGCACCCATGTACTCTAGTTAGATCTACACAATCACCAGCGTAACTTACTCACGCCGCTCAAGTGAGTGAGACCTTCATCCTGGCCCACAATCGCCATACTTGTGTCGTCTTTGCCCTCACCTTCACCTACTCCCTTTGGAACTTCGCGCAGGCTGTTTGGAGAAATAACAGTACACTATCATGTTAACAGAAATGCTAGAGATTTAATTTGTGGATGGCTGGGATTCAGTGCTGTCAGTTGATCTATTTCCACATATATACTCTCTGGGTCCTTCAGAACAAATCCCAATGTCAGATTGACTAGGCACCACAATAATACCTCCCTCCACTGATATTTTTGAAAGCTATTCTTTAGAAAATCTGATTGGTTTGTGATATCTGTCAACAGCCTTGCCATTGAGACAATCATTTTTGTGAGGCATTGTCCCTGAGCACTCAACTTTTGTGGATCACAGAAATGAATAAGAACAATAGACTCACCTCAATAGCATGCTGTAATTCTTCCAAAAACCTCCTTTTCTTACTTGCCTCTCACAGCTGACACAGGGTCTGTATGGTAGCCATTGCCATACTCTTAATAGATAGGACTATCAGCACAAAACATTTAACTTACAAGAGAGGATTATCAACCTTGCACAGAATCTTAAAAAAAATAATTGTAACACCTAAGTCCATTCTAAAAGTAGCTTCTTTGGATCATCTTCTGAGTCTTCAGCAAACTGTGGGAGGTCATCATACAGTATGGCTCTCATCTGACTGTGGTCCATTTCAAATTTGGGATGTGTGAAATCACTACAGTAATCTATCTCAAACAGGCTTGGAGGCTTTTCCTGGATGCTGTTTTTTTTTTTTGAGGAAACAGAATAGAAATCACAGTTGGAATTCATGTAGAAACTAATTGTGTGCCCCCAGCACTGCACACAACTTCAGATGGCCAATATAATCTGAAGTACAATTGACTTCTGAAGTAAGGTACAACATATCTAACCATAAAAATAGGCATACAAGGAGTGCTTGCTGATCAGTGGTGATATTGCAACATCTGATGCCATGGCTGTGTCAATATTCATTGGTTAGTAGGATCTGTAGCACAGGTAAGTGGATTTTGATAGCAATCAGGTGGTACTTGGTGATTCACTGCCATTCTATTGAGGAGGAACAGCTGAAAAATCCCCTGGTCCCAGTTTCTTCTCTAGGGTATTGCATGGAAAGAGTGTGCAGTGGAGCACTGTGGCATACTAGTCAGAATAACAAAAGGCATTGAATGCAGCAAGAGCAGACATATTCTATAAGATATGGTAGAGTTGTAAGCCCATTTGCATTTGCTTAGTTAAGTGCTGGGAACTTCAGAGCCTACCAGAGTCTCTGAGATTATGATTGTAGAAATGTTGGAATGACAGTTATACCACCACTTGTTGCCCTTATCCATTAGAGCTGGATGTTGCCACATTATTGAGAAGCCCACAGCAAGGATCTAAATTCATGCCATTTGCCTGTCACAACCATCTGAGTTCAAGCTGTGCCAGCTTCTCCACTTCTGCAAGGGTTGGAGTAGTGGCATTCCAATCTAAAATTTGAAGGCTACTCTGCTATGTCTGAGTTGAGCTGCTTACCACTTGGAAGTGCTTCAATATCTTATATTACTGGCACACAATATTTATATGCTGGTCACTTTCAGTGAAGGCTGTGAGTGGCATCTATTTAGGATCAAATCTCCTGTGAATTTCTCTTGAGATATCAGAAGTGTCAGAATTGACTACACATAATGTGTAAGCTTACAAGTAACTGCTTTGTACAAATTGACAGCCTTATTGTACTAATTAACAGTTAATTGACAGGCAGTGACATCAATTTGGTTAATCAACCATATTCCACACCCATTGAGTATTGCTCTAGGAGAGGTTCAGCTAATTGATGGTTGATTTTCACCCCATTTGCAATCAACCATAATCTTAAGTAACTTAATTGCTTGTAAGCTACTCACATTGGCAAAATGGTGCAAAAACTTGAAGCACCGTTAATTATGTAATGCATCTACCTTGGGCCTACTACTTTGATCTCATTCAGATGCTTGGGTCAAAATCCAAATACTTATATATGAGCAACTTACCCCAAGTTAACAAAGTATTCTTCTTGAGGCTGTCTGTCTGCAGCTTGCACTCTTATTTGTCCCTTAGGTTGTTGGGCAAATGCAAGACTGGATGCAATGAATGTGGGACAATCTCACACTTGAGCTGGTAAATGATCCCCTATAAAACAAGTTGATATGAGATTTTCACATTCTTATTTCCTTTTAGAGAAAATTTTCTAAACCATCCCTGATGAGTCCATATTCCAGACTTCTTGGAAGTCTGAAATGTGTTCTATCTCAACACACCTCCAATGCACCTGGGATTGATATGCTCAACTTCAAAGAGGTTTATGCCAATGATTGTGAAACAACTGGCCTAGAGTACATTGCCATGCTTCCAGGCATACTCTCAGAGCTCTAAGGGGATGGCTATTGGTAGTGAGAGCTGCCACCATCCAGTGACTCACTGTCCTATTCTCAACATCTGTACCTATGTATAATTATGAAATACTAACAGTGTGGTTACTAACACCAACTGCCAGGTGAACTGTGATTTCTGGAAATGTAAGGTAATCATTGAAAGACTCAGCTCAAGTGCCATAGCCTCCACTTGATGATGAGAAGAATTGTAATGATCTGGAGTCTATATGATGTAAATACCATGAGTCTCTGCACTTGCTAGTATCCATTATCTGCTAAGGATGGGTAATTATGCTTCAGAAGTAGGAACTGCTGGAACAATTAAAAGGAGTTTCCAGCCATGGAAGGTTTCAAAAATAGAGGAAGAGGGTGAATTGAAATAGAATACTGATACTCTGCAGTCAAAGAAAAATAAAGAACTCAAGACATCAGAAGAATCTGAGGCATCAAAGGTGATTCTGAGTATTTCTGAGTGTTTCTGTCCCTAAGACTTATTTGATAGACATGTGACCTGTGCATGTTTTTGGCAGGTATAGTGTATCTTGGAGATCAGTGTTACCTAAGCTAGGTTGCACTTATTTACATCTATTCCAATAATGTACCATTAAAATAGCATACCATGGACAATCCTATATGCATCACTTTGCCCTGAATAGAAGTCACAGAATACCCCTAACATTTCATGAATCAAGCAGCACATCACTTTCCACTTGCCACCATGTGTCCTTAAAAAGTATCTACCATCCCTCATAGTGGGACGTCACTCCCACCATGGATTATTAGCATATGGACAGGGCATCTGCAGTAATTCATAGGTTACAGTGAACCATCAGTTCCCACCATGTATTATCAAAGAATATCTGTTATCCATCATGGTGGGGCATCACTTCCATCATGGATCATCATGTTGTGGATAGGACATCCAAAGCATTTCATAAGTCATAGCAGAGCATTGCCAAGGTTACCATATCTCAGTAGCTTAAATAACCTTTTTCAAAGGTAACTTGTTTTTTGTTGAAGGACATCAGATGCTGGCAGTACTACTGATGCAGGCCACAAAGAAGTCAAAGAAGGGATATCCACTAGTTCTAGCCCATGGACATTAGTTAACTTTATAGCTTTGGGGTGGTCTAGGTACTTGAGGTCCAGGATGTTATCCTGAAGCCAAAGGGGATTGACAGATGTACCACCTCAGGTTTCTCATCATCCAGCTTGCAATGAGTGGCCTTGTCAAAGTGATTTGTAATAAATTCAAGTGGCATCTTATAGCCAACCTGGCCAGGGTGGGACCTGAGCAATTTAAAGTATCTGCTATCAATTTGATGAACAAATCCAAAGCATGCCAGGTGGCAGTTCAAGTGCCATTCTTATACCTGCATTATTTGAGTGCCTGCTGGCAATTTTTTCAACATTGATATTATTCCAGATTGTAATATCAAAGGTGGCTTCTGTCTTTGTGGTAGATCATGGGAGCATCTGTGACTCCAGATTGGCACTTCTCTGAACATGAGCAGCTCATCATTACTCTAACTTCACTGAAGACACCTTTCTGACTCTATCAAAGGTCACTATCACTAGAAATGTATTCACTGATGAAGATGCACACAAAGTTGATTGTAAAAACTCATGCTAATCAAATAATTGTATTGTGCTTCAAGTTTACCATGTCCGAGTGGAATGCTGTGCTCTCTACTTTCTCACCAACACTTTAAACTCCTTATTGTGCCTGTTTAATGGATTCAAGCTGTGATTAGATCCCCAAATACATGCACTGCACTCTGGAAAACTCAATACCTGCATTGCCTCTCCACAACAGCTGTAGATATGTCCCATGTGTGCTGGTTGAACATTGATCATAAGCCTAACAGAAGAGCAAAACAGACTTTCACTTACGGAAGTTCAGCACCTTGACTATAGTGATACATTCTTGGAGCAACACATGTTTGTAATACAAGTCCAGTCAAATGGTTAAACAGAAATCTGGTATAGGTTACCCATGCCAACTGCTATGTGATATTTTACTTGATACAATTGTGGATTGCTTCCATCCAGGTAGTGGCCATGTTGGTTAGAATGAGTTGGATGTGAAGCATTAGCCAGATGGCTTCTAGCAGAAACCTCTGATCCACAAGAGGGCACAGCTGCCCAATCTTTATCTTGGCAACCTGTATCACATAGATCATAGATTCTCCATGAGAAGTGCCTAGATCACTGAGGGCTGCCACAACTTCACATTTGTGCAGATACAAAGCACTGCCTCCTATGTCTTTATATGCACCAAGTACATCTCACAGACCTTGACAGCTTGATGATATACAGTCAGCAACCTGTGCATTATCTTGCATCAGAGATCCAATACAGAAGCATTGATGGCATGTAGACTGGTGCTTGTAGGGTTGATATCCTGTTCTGAGATTGGGCTCTCCTTTAAGTTTTCAAAGCCTTGTTCTGTACCTTAGCCTGGGCCAAACACTTCTTCTTGTCCATCTTGTCTCTGAACTTAAGATTGGTGTTCTCTGTGGCTTTCAATAATTGTTTCTTCTTTGAGATGGTGACAGATTTAAGAGATGTCTGAATGTTGCTGAGAGACAATGACATCTGAGTAGCAACATTGCACTCCAGAATATCAAAGTTCACCTGCTTGAAGATGTGACCATAGCAGAGTAACATAATCTCTAATGACAGATAGGACAAGTTGGAGGTCTCTAAAATCCAGTGGGAAACAAGAGGCCCAACCATTTCCCATCTGTTCCATAGCAGTAAAGCTCAGACATGCTACAGTGCCTATTGAGGGTTTCTATGGTGAACACATGGTGACAAGACAGAATGGTGATCACCAATTCAAATTCTGGATTGATTTTGTCAAAGTAAGCTGTGTGATAAAGTCAATCACTTGTGTCCTTTGCTGTTCAGAAGTGCAAATCTCTCTACACACTACTGTGGGATGAGTTTTTAACTTCAGAAAAAACATTGAACAACTCACCAGAGGGGCATTGATGACCACATTTCAGAACCTTCTCACAGCATCTATTGTAATGGAGTCTAGCACAAACCTATCAATGACCATCAGTTTACATTGCAATGTATTGAATGATGGTTATGTATGGAACCACAAGGGACTGCCAGTGGACATATGCAGTGAGGACATCACCTGAAATTCCATGAGAAAAAAAGCATCAGAAGAAGTAAGATTATGGGCTTACCATGTGCATGGTTGCTTGCATGGTGCACATGGAACAGAGCACATGTGTTTACACTGCATGTGATGAAAGACCTGTCTGCATTTACAATTGCAGTACATCATATGCCTGTGTTTCTAGGAATATGGATGAGAGGCATGTTTGATCCTCCTGATGGTGCCTCCATTTGTTGGATATCATTGAGTCCCTGACAGGTATCACAAGTTGCATTGTAGTTCTTGCTGCAGCACGTTATCAATTCTGCACATCAAATCTCACAACAATAGTCTTCCAGGTCTTGGAAACAAGGTATCTTCACTTGATGCCTATACTTTGGGAGCTCTTGCCTGATCTTTTGATTGCAGCAGTGAATACTTTTGAGTATATCCAGTTGGTAACTGGATATTGGTCAATCATCAAGTATAGAGGTGAAAGCAAGCCATAGAGTATATATGCCATGGAACTGAATTCTTGACATGTCTGTACAGCAGTTGAACTCTCAGAATAGGAAGAGACAGTCACCATGGGAGTATGATATTGGTTGTTGCAGGTATGATCATGGTGACAAAGTCTTTGACACAGCTTGATATAGACCACAGTGATGTAATTAGGGTTATTGCAATGGCACTAAATTACAGATATATTGAAACAAGAAACAGAGCAAAGGGAGACCTTGAATGGTCAGAGATGTCCACATCTCAGCAATGTGTCACATTGCTCCATATAGCCACCTGTGGATGTTGTAAACTGTTATACCCTGAATAAAAGACTGACTATACTTACCATCTGATGCAATGTGAAAGAGCTGGTCTATGGATGAGACATGTTCCACCTTGTCATATGTCTGTGGCAAGTGACAGGCAAAGCCATACCCAATGTGTCCTGCACATCAACTTTGTTGATAATGAATTGTTACATCCTGCTCTTTGATGACATGTTTTTGGTGTTCCCAAAGATGTAAAAACCTTTACAAGCTTGGGACAAGGTGTTATGGTCTGGGCTGACATGGAATGACATCAGCTAGACCTCCACTACACACTGCACGAAGCCATCCTTAACAGATTCTATCAAGGGGTCATTGGCTATGTTGACGACAAAATAGTACCAGGTGGGGATTTCCCCTGGTCTCAAGTAGAAGACCATTTCCAGAACAAGGATGATATCATTTGGTGACTGCATGGTTGGTTCAATTGCTTTTCTGTTCTTTCTTCCATGTATCAAGCAGGCCCGCACCGCAACCTCTATTCCCACTTACTCCATCCTGTACACCACAATACGGACCTTATCTAGATTGGATCCAAGTTATGTAGTATGCCTTCTCACCAATGTGAGAGCTGAGCTCATGTCATTGCCTTTGTCTTCCCATGGATGCCAAGCCCCTCTCATAACCATATCTCTTATTATAGTTATGTTTCCCCATCCCCCATTAGTTATGTATAAATATACCTAGCAGGTGTCTTGTACCTTAGTTTGATCTATGCAATCAACCTGCATTCTCATCTCCTTCCGCTGGTAAGATAGGTTCTGCCAGCGAGATCATCAACAGACTGGATCCACTCTACCAAGTCTTGCTAGTTGTCCTCTATGTTTATTGCTTGAGCTTAGACAAGCTTAGGAGATGAGATTGACAGGACACATATTATAACACAAGGCTATTTCATAATACATAAGTGAAAATGTAACCCCGAACATATCACACAGTTGGGAGTTCCACAACTCATAGGTGGTGTGATTGAGGGCTGGGAAGATTCCCAGGAGTTTGAGCTCCTTGTAGAGGGCAAGGAGTACAGGGGGCATGGCAGGAATCACTGTGGTTTTGGTGGGATAGGGGAAAGGCCCAGGGACATGGGATGGGTATTGACCTTAGAGGCTTGGCACACTGCACCACCTGTGACACAATTCTGCACGTGGGTGGCCAGGCCAAGCCACCAGTAGTCACAGGAGACTTGATAGAGGGTGTGAAAATGACCCTCGTGTCCTCTGGCCAGAGAGTAATGGAGTTTGTGAAGGAGTTCAGTGCAGGCCACCTTGGGGACATAAAGGTGTCCCTTAAAATAGAGGGAGCTTTTGACAAAGGTCCAATCATTGTGATGGGAATGGGGGAGAATAGGGGACCCCTCGCAGAGGGCTTGGAGAGCATGGAGAACAAGGGGGTCATCAGTTGTGGAGGGGGAGATATGGTCAGTGATCATGACATCAATCATATGAACAAAGGCTTTGAGGGGAAGGAAGGTGATGTGGCAGTTATCAAGTGAGGTATTGACATCATGTTTGTGGGACAGGGTGTCAGTGGGGCCTATAGCAGTACCTGGCAAAGCTTTCCAAATCAGGTCAAAGTCCTGGAGAAACATCTGCCACCAGGCCTGGGGGTGAGTCCTGGGTGTGTTTGAAGTCCATAAGATTGTGATGGTCTGTAAGGATCATTACTGGGTGCACAGTACCAGTGAGGTAATGGTGCCACTCATGCAGGGACAGGATCACTGCCAGAATTTCCCTATCATAGATATTGTAATTTTGTTCCACCGAGCTGAAGGTCTTGGAGAAGTAAGCACAGGGGTGGAGATTGCTGGTGGCATTGTGTTGCATAAGGACAGCCCCTGCTGCTACTAAGGAGGCATTGGTCATTACCATGAATGGTCAGGAGGTATCTGGGTAGTGTTACATTTACTCTTTTCTTTCCCTTCTTTCCTTGATTAGTCACTGTTAAGCCCATACGGACTTATCTCTTACTCTCGCTGACTCACTTCAGACTTCTCGCTCAGTTAGCGCTTCTCTTCCATCATGACTCACCTCGACTCGTTATGACTCACCACTGTCTTGGTAATCATTCTATGACCTTCTTCTGCTTAAGTAATCATTCTATCCTTTACGTATATAAACCCACGTCGACGACCGATGTACATTAGCTTAGATCTCCTTGAGCAATACCCATACCCCTTGGAGAACTCCTTAGTCTTCTCTTGCTTCTAAGCACCTTTAGTCCCTCCACTTGTATTTAGGCCTAGCAAGCCTACCTTGAATCTACAAGTCATCGTCCTACTTCGAGTGGACGCTTTACCTTGAACCCTTGATCAGCCATACAACAGTCATTGGCCTTTACCTCGAACCCTTGGCCCTATGACCTCTCAAGGCTACTCTAGTCCCTACCCGGGCCTAGCGTAACAGGTAGTGAAGGACCAGTGCCTTGAGGAATGCCCCTTTCAATCTGAGGAATATGGCTTGGTGGTCTGGGGTCCAATCCTAAAGGGCCCCCTTCTTAGTTAGGGAGTGGAGGGGTCGCACAATATTGTAGAATCCAGAGATAAACTTTTAATAAAAGTTGCAAAAGCCAATAAACAAACAGACCACCTTAACTGTGGTGGGGAGTTGCCAATTTTGGATGTCTGTGAGCTTGACAGGGTCCATTAGCACCACCCCCTTTTTGACAATCATCCCTAGATATTCCACCTCAGAGACATTAAAGCTGCACTTTTCTAGTTTGAGGTAAAGTTTATGCTCCCAAAGGAGGGCTAAGATCAGATCAGAGATCAGGGGGAGTGGGTATGTGTTCTTTATGGTCCCTGCATTTAGATGGCAGTAGTCTTGACAGGGGCTGAATTTCCCATCTTTTTTTGTGACAAAGAAGAAGGGAGAAGCCTGGGGGGATTTGGACAGTGTGATCTTTCCACTCTTCAGGTGTTCATCCACAAAATCTTAACAGGCTTGTTGTTCTTCAGAATTGAGTGGGTATGCCTTTGCTCTTCTGGGGATAAAATCTGAGAACAAGTCTATGGCATGATCAAACTGGTGGTTGGGAGGTAGTTCGCCTGTGGAGGGGTCTTGGAAGACTGCAGTGTAATCTTGGTATTGTGCTGGGAGGGTTACATTATTCTTTGCAGTTTCTGCCACGATTTTGGTGGAGATCATAGTTTTACAAATGGGGTAGGCTCTTGTGACCTCATGGTCAAGTTTCTTCTTCCACCATTTGGCAATCCAGGCATCTGGGTTCATGCTGAGATACCTTATCAGGTACTGTTGTGTGACAGCTTTTAGGGAATCATGCCATAATTTCGGGGGGGGGGAAAAAGTGAGTAGGACCTGTCCAGTTGCCCAATTGATGATCAAGTTTTGTTCTTGTAACCAGGGGAGCCCCAAGATTACATCTTCTTTTTCACAATTTATCACCAGAAACTTCTGTGGGCATTCTTGATCCTCTATCCAGATCTGGAGGGTAACCAAGAAGTGGATCAACCCATTTTGATTGATTGTTCTGTCTATATTGCTTGCCTTCACTGGTCGTGGGAAGCATGTCTTTGGCCACTTCATGTGGTCAATGTGGTGGTGGTCTATGAAGCACCCAGTGGCCCTGCTATCAACAAGGGCTTTGCATTTAGTGATTTGTCCTGTACTCCCACTATAGAGAGAGAGGGGAATGTGCCTCAATAGGGACTTCTTATCTGTTACAATACAGGAGCAATTCTGGGAAGTAAGAGTACCGACCCCTTCTTCCCTCCTAAAAACCCTCATCCAGGGTAAGTCTATTCATGGAGGTTTCTTTGTCAGAGTTTCCCTCATTTTCAAATTGTCAGATGGCTTAGAGTAGCAGATCCTGAGGGTCTCTAACACAGCCTTTTTAGAGATTCTATACTTTTTAGAACATTGCCCAAGTGGGGTATCAGCAACCACTACCATTTGTATCTCCTGTCATGGGGGGTTTCTATTTTTTTCCTTCCAGGGCACTTTATTCTTTTTATGATTCCTGGTGGAACATCCTTTCTTCTTGCAGATGAAGCATAGCCCCTTGGCAAAGCCTTCTGCACGGTCATCAGGGATAAGATAAATGGTGTCTATGTCCATATCATTGGGGTCCCATCTCCAAGAATGGTCTGGGGTCTGGGCATATGTAAAATGCCCCCCTTTTCATCACCTATTGTGTTTGTACTGGAGATCCCTATCATAGAACTCTCTGGCTTTATCTAGCCACTCCTGGGCAGTTTCTGGCTTATTATTGACTCCTGACATCTTCCTTGCCAGTTCTAGAGATGCTGTGCCTCATAAGATCCTCTTGATGTCTTCTTGATCGTCCATCTGGGACCTGGCGAGGTCTAATTCAAATGTGGTTCTGAATTCTCAAAAGTCCCCATGAAATTGCTCCATGTTGATTATGTCCAGGGCATTTTGTGCTTCTTGCATGATTGAGAGTGGGGAAAACAGTGCCAGGAAGTCCTTCTGTACTTTATTGAACCTGACATCTTCTTCCCTTACTTCTGGGTCCAGGATTCTGTCATACCAGCTTTCTGTGAACACCATTCCTTGCCCTTTATTCATGTGGTTGAGGAGCATGATAATCCTTTGCTGGTGGTTTGGGGTGTCCTCAGTGCCAAATATGAAGGGATTGACTGAGAAGTAGGCTTGCATCTGTGACATCCATCTGCAAGCATCCTTGGCATTATCAGAAAAGGAGTCTGGTAAAGCCACTTTGTTCTCCTTAGAGGGAAGTTTGCCAACATCATGGGCATCATCTGTGTCTGCCATTCTGTCGTAGACTCTGGGGTTGGGTAATGCTTCTTGTAAGGCAGTAGCGAAGGGATATTCAGGGGCAGTATGGGGATGGGAGTCAAGGTCTGGATCTGGTCCAAAAAGGTTGATTTGCTCCTTGCTATCTGGCAGTACATAAGTCGTCTTTGGAGATTCTGATGGTGGTTCTGTATCCATGCAAATAGGGATCTCGTTGTCATTCAGGGATAAGGAGTGGGGGGTTGGGTTGTCTGGGGGAAGGGAGGGGGCTATTGGTGGGGGGTTCCATTCACCCAGCTTCAAGCAACCGGGGGTGTTGAGAACTTCAAGAGGTACTCCAAGCTTTCCACTGGTTGGGCCCTACTGGGATGTGTGAGATGGGGGTTCGAGGGGTTCCACCTGGTACAGCCCTGTGTCTATCCAGAATACGACATGACATAGATGAGTGAGGAGGAACTGCCACATGTGAGGGTGCTCTTTGAGAGGGTGTGGGGGAGGGGAGTTGGAGTTGGAACTATCTGGGACTCAGTAAGAGATCATGATGGTAAAGGGGTGGCTCTGAACATATTAGTTGGAGCCAGGTGAAGAGTTAGATCTTTTGTTAATGGAATAACATGCTGCAATGTCTATGAACAAGATAGCTAACACTTGCAGGAAGATCTGAAGTGAGTACATGAAAGTAAGGGCAATAAGAACACAAGTATGGTGATTTCTGGCCAGCATGGAGGGTCTCACTTGCTGAGCAGTGTGAGTAAGTTACGCTATGGATTGCATAGATCTAACTAGAGTACATGAGTGCTGGTAGTGGTGCTTTTATACATAACTATGGAGGGTATAGGAAATGACTATCAATACAAGAGAATTGGCAGGAGGAGAAATGAGTGTCCAGGAAAGTACTAACTACAAGCTCCATCCGAAGGCAATGCAAGTGGATAAGAAGGAAGACATACTGCAGACTGTGCAAGGCAGTGGTGCACTTCTATAGGGTCTGTATGGCGGTGTACAGGATAAGATCAGATCAGAGGACTAAAGAGGAATGGAGGTGGAAAGAAAGGAAAACAGGTATCTAGCTACTCCATGGTTGGGTTTCCCACATCCAAATTGCTCATCGGATACACCAGGTAGATGTCCTGATCCAGGGTAGAGAGAAGTCCCACAGCGATGAATGCTTCAGTAGCATGTTTGATGGTGCAATGCAACTCAGTGTATCGTGCTTCAATCTCCTCCCAGCCCGTAACATTACCCTCTTGTTGTGACTGAGGCTCTGACTCAGTAGCCATCGGGGTCTCCCTTGTTCCAGATGATGTTGTTGTTGTCCCAGTTGTCCCACCAAGTATCATCGTATTCCACCACAGAGTGTCCTCTAAGACCACAGCGAGTGCATTGGTAGGGGTTGCATGGGCAGGAATACTGGGGATGTCCTGGGGCTTGGATGAGGCAGAACTTACAGGTGTACAAGGGGCAGTTGGGACGGAAATGGATGTTGTCATCACAGGAGTAACAATGGGGCCTCTCCAGGGGAGTAAGTCTGGAGGGATTGACTCATCGGGGGGTGTGGTGTACCTGCAGAGTGGATGGCAGACTACCCAGTTGAATTGTGGTGGGTAGGTGGTATGGTGCGGAGAAATAT
>JBBPTU010000452.1:0-23752 GCA_038094295.1 Tylopilus aff. beelii | reverse complement strand
GTGCGCAGTCGCTCCTCCAAAGGGGATTTGGATGGTTGTTTTGACAATTTCACGATGACCAACACGAGTACAACGAGATCATAAAGTGCAGCTGATACGGGTTAAGAAATAGAACCCAGCTTTTGGAATGACATCAGACTTACTGTATAGAAACATCCCAGAGCCCACCGCCGGATGCACGATGTAAAGTGTACATAACCCGCTTGATTTAATAGCCCTGGTATTGCCAGAATCTAACACAGGGTTTGGGCGCGCTCGAACAATAACCCAGAGATGAACACACCCATGAACAATATAGCCCAATGCCCGAGAGCGAGGAGTAATAGCAACATGTGCACCCAACGAGAGTCCCTCCATACGACCCATCTGCATTATTTGTGAGACGCGAAAAAACCAATTTATAAGTCCCCATGGTCTTACGAGCGAATCATGAGATTTGTTGAGGATGTTCCTATAGCGATTTCCCAAAATATCTGAAATAAAGTGGTTTTTTCAGCAAGAGTGAGCGAGATATGCAAGCTCAGATGTAGGTCTTACCGATACCCAGGTGATCCCAGCTGAACAAACAGGTTAGCTTGGTGTGATAGTGATATGATCACGGGCGTACATTGGCAGGCCCAGTTGAGGGAGAATGTCGTCGTCTCAATCGCGCTCCAGATAAAGATGAATAGGTACTTTGCTTTACCGTTACCCTGATACTCACAGTAATATAAGGCTAGTCAAAAGAAATATCCTTCCGAGCATGTATGGAATCTGCAAGCAGGTGCCATTAAGCACAATTCGGGCACGACAAATCTACGATGACTCACGAGTGGCCAACGGAATGGCATACGTCCACGTATGACGCCATATTCTACACCGAAGGACGTGAAATATTCCCACCTAGATAACAACTCTATCAAGTACATCTTTTCTTCTACTAATGAAAGACGTACCCAAAGACACCCAACAACAAATACACCAGATGCGAATAAATTGTGGTAAGCTTATCTGTCACAACAGGGTCTTTCCACCAGTGGGTCATCGGTCGAACAGTCACCTGCAAAGATAGCCTTCGTTGAAGGGGGATTCAAATATGCGTGAATGCAGGCCGTAACACTTGTCACCACGCGCCATTTATCAGATTTCCCTCTAGGGTCGATGTTGCTGTGACGTACTGGTTGGTAGTAATGACGTTGAAATCACAGAGAACGTTCAGCCTGGACGGCGGCAAATGCGGTGGATTGAATTGAGCTGTGCGTGAGAGTTGACCAAGAACAACCTAATCGGATCAATTATTGATGATATCTGAAATGCACATGCTACGCCGATCATCGGATTCCCGAGTCAGTGTAGCCCAGCTCGGAGGTCTGTTAGCGCAACAACACCTTATCCGTGGCCGATGTAGCTACAAGGTCACGACCGTAGTGACCTGGAACCTACTAACAAAAGCAAAAGCATCACTGACACGTGCCGAGTGATGCAAGTGAACCGGTACTAGATATTTGTAAGGAGCCAACAGATAGAATCTTGTACGACAACTGCTACGCCCCATGCTCTGGGATCTGATGGAACTTTCACATCTGCACCTGGTAGGATATGAGACTGGCCTTGCTCTCACTCCTCTGGCACCAGCGTGGTGTTGCGGCGTGACGGGCGGCATAGACTGGATATGAGACAATCCGCGCCAAAGCACAGGAGGAACGGAAGCAAAACTCGTACAGCCATCATGGTGTTAAGCCAGATAGTGTGGCTACTCCCCTCTCCAGTCCTGTCTGACCTTTCTGCAGGATCAAGAATTCTTGTTTTGCGATTGTCAACCTTGGGAAGCGGTTCCTAGATGGGGGCGTAGAGCCTCCGATGATTAAAAGAGTGGAGAACTAGGAGAACGTAATGGCCCGAGGACTGATTTGTCCAGGAAACCCTGCGAGACCTCAGGCCTACCCATAGGGCGGGTTATGTTCGAGGCAGCGGACCCAGTTGAAGGTGTTCAATTGGTGCATGCGGGTGTTTGGGGTAGATGTGAACTTGTTGGTGCAGTCGTCGCGCTTGAAGCTTGAAGAGCGGAGTGTGGGGAATGGCAGATGCGTTTGCAAAGGTTATTCAATAATTATCGTGACCCGTGGTTGAACACGCGCAGCTCTTGCAGCTTCAAGTTGGATTTGCGGTGTCAGGACATGGTAGCAGTCCAACACCCCTAGGTGTGGGAAAATATGCCTACTGACGAACTTGACTGAAGCACAGCTTGCCTGTCGCAAGCACGTCTCAAGGGTTAGACCTTCCTGCAGCACCGGAATGGTCGACTGTCTGCTGCCTCGCACAGTCCTTACTGTGCTATTTATGCTTGCTCCAATCCCATCCTGTGTTTCGTGCAACCATCGGAGACCCCCTCCTGCGAGTCGACTAGGTCTCGTCTTCGTTGTCTTATGCTCTCTATGCCCTCTTGTATACGGGATGAGATAACAGCTTCTGAGTTACTTTCCGCGGACCAGAAACGTGTACAATGCGTTTGATACTAAGAATAAGGCGCGAGACTGACGTTCTTGGTGATGTGAGATTTCATTCTCTCCTCCCAACTAATCTGAACCCCTGTCTCTTTCGGAGTTTCCCTCTGTTAGATAAGATGTAGAGGCAAATATATGCAAGCTACGCTTGGCCAAGTCACGCCGAATAGATTCACTCACTAATCTATTATATTAGCCTAGCAATAGAATAGTATCATATATTAAGCTAGGCAGTAGCATAGGGGACAACAGAGACTTCCTGATTCTCGCCCCCATCATCTGTTCGACCTAAGACCCTCACCATCTAGCCAGGACAGCTTGTCATCACCGTCGGCACCAACGGAAGTGGGAAATAGACCATCTTCGAGTTGCCGAGCTACCCACTTCTGGCTGCATTCTAATAGACGGAACACTGATCGAAGAGTACACATCAGACAAAGTACGCAGACTTGATCACGTGGATCTTTCTGCTGTGTGGAAAGCGCTGACGCGTTTTCGTTTTAGTTGCATTAAAGATGGTATGGTCGTCTGGACCTGTATCTATTCGGATTTGATGTGGTGTATCTATGGCTGCATATCACGGTATTCACGGTCCCGTGAGCAGACCACCTGGCGAATTCGCTTTGCAATGAACGTCGCATTGTATCACTAGTGAAGATACTCGGACAAGTCGTCACCTTGCCCTTAGACCCATAATCATGAGAAAAAGACAGACGGAATTCCTTTCCTTTTATGGTAGTCAAGTAGTTGCATTGACTTCGGTCTACACGTTACAAGCTGTGTGTAACTAGTTGCCCGCGATTGGTAGGGGCTAGTGTTTTATCTCAGCGCCAGGCCGTCAAGCAGGATTTCTGCCATTGCAGGTGCATTTCGAGTGCTCTAAGTCTCCAAGCTTCAAGCTTCAATGAGAACATTGATGCATCATGATGATCTTTATAGCGACTATCACGATTCTTTACTCCCCGTTATAGAAATTAATCTTTCTAACACTCCCAGGCTATTTTCGGACTCGCGAAGAGTTGTTGAGAGGCAAATCGATGTGTATTGCCACGGCTTGCACGTGTTTAACGTTACAAACTCACGTACTTGACTTTATACCTCACGGGTAAAGTTTCTTCGGTAACGGTCTAACCATCAATCTGCCCAGAAAATGCAGTGCATAGTCGCGAATAATGGGCTGAGTCATTGAATAAAGCCCCCACAATGTCGTCTGCGTTGGTTAGGTTATACCTACTGAATGACGGCTCGAGGGGCGAACAGAGGGGGTACCTTGAATCAAAATTAGCAACTGGAGCTAGCCGTACGCGATGTCGCGGAATAGGCTTCTCGCCTGTATGCCACTCCTGGCTGATTTGACCCGCAGTTTTGGAGCTATGTCCCACCACCGGAAGAAGGAAATTGATCACGTGAAAAACACGAGTGAAACTCAATCCCCAAAATGCTTAGACAACATAGAATAGTGTTCAAAGAACTCTGGTTGCGCTCAATCGCGAGCCACTGAAAATATTGCGGACATCGCTTGAATAGACCTAGGTTCAAACAATAATAGGGCAAAGAAGGCCAATTAGGGAACACCTACCTGGGCCCTGAACGGGGTCACATTGACACCCATAGTGATGCTGATTTGAACGCTCTGCATGGTAGTTAGCCGTCTGCAGAGTACACATTTCCTGGAAGGAACCGAACCTTAGACCCAAGACCAAACCTTTAAGTCACGTCTATGCCAGAATCGTTGGATTAGGTTTCTCTTGCTAGTGGACAGATCGCTCAACGAATAGGACAAACGTTCCGCGATGCGCATTCTGTGGTATGACTGCCGCCGAAGTGTGAACCTGATACTGAATCCAGAATCTAGATTGATTAGTAACCCGTGAAACGATTTTTTGAAAAACAGTCACATAGTTATCGAGACTGTTATATGATACGATACAAAACAGACCAAGGCGCGAAACCACATAGTCGCTTGATGACGCTATAGATAAGACATTTTAAAGTGAGAAATTATTAATCTTGCGAACAGGCTCACTGCACCACGAGCACTCCGGGGTCATGGTTACGCCATGCCGGTGGTCTCTGTTTGAACGCGAGTTAATAGACAATCTATGGCGGGGACCTCTGGATGTAATCCATACATGTAGAGATAGAGCACCTGAAATGGGTTCTCCATCGCGATTGCTCGGATTACACTTCTATTTTTAGACAAATATGCATCGGGTGCCGCTGGTATTAGACAACCAAAAGACACCCTGTTCAAGTTACTGAAATAAGAATACGACATTTCTATGCTAGCACAGAACTTCCACTGGCACCAGATAAGAAAATGCGAGTTAAAAGAACGCGAGTGTTGCTAACTGGCATTCGCTAGCTATCGATTGTCTACGGTTTGAGGGCTCTTGTCAGTTCTTTGACTCATCAATCGATGACTTTTGATGGCCGCGATTGAGACGACATAATTAGGTCCGAAATGTCATAAGCTGAGAAACATACCTGTTCCTTACGGTCACGGACTCACGGTGATGGTGACAGTTCTAGCTTGCAATGTGAGCCTGGGAGCGAACTCTCAAAAATTATAGCGGCGTCAGAACTTGCGCTATTGGCATCACAATTAGTACCCGTTCTCCTTTCTCTCCCACCCCCACCGTCCCCCTCCAATTTGCGCTAGGGCACAACGTAAAGCTGATGGTCGCTGCTCTAGATAAGAATTCTATCGTACCTCGAATCGTTGATGAAACTCCTTCCTTTTCTGGTTAAGCAAGGCGGCAGCATTTCAAGTTGAAAACTACGGTTATATGGTATGTTGAGTGGTAGCCGGACAGGTCATTATCATGTGTACAATTTTGCCTTGTTGCAATGTATAGGCAGAGGGTCGACAGATATGTTCCAAGATATGTTTTGTGCGAGAAGGAAACTCCGTTGTTGTGTTGTCAATGACCAAGACCTCCCTTGTTGCCAAACTTCCCACCAGATTGAATTTCGTAATTTCTCCGTATACTACCTGCAGACATTGCTTGCCGACCTGCCTTCAACCTTACCAAATGGGTCCAAACCGATGGCATCAAGATACACGACCCTTTTATCACTCTCGATCAATGAAGTCCTACCTTAGTGCATTGGAAGTGATGTTAAGGCACTCAATCACTGGCAATCCAAAAAACGTCTTTGGATGGATGGGCCGGGCAACTGGTGGTCAAATCTTAGGTGTTGATGGGGGAGGGGCTCCAATTATCTATCTCTAAATACATCAATGATGTCCTAGAAGATGGGCTGTAGATGTTGCTACTGGTACACCTATGTCTTTGCGTGCCTGAGTGTACTCATGCACATCTTTGTATTAGTAATTTGATAGGCACCAGCCAGGAACATTGTCACCTGAAGTATCGTCGGCTCGCCTCATCTATAGAACCAGGACGCCTTGTAGATGGACCGGCCCCCAGTCTCCAGAGTATATTGAAGCCAAACCTTGTACAGATGATTCGGTTTACAAACACTTGGGAGAGAATGTTCAATAGTCGATCTTAAATCGTCGTGGGAAGGGCTACGAGCACTTATAATCCCTACCATGCTACATTCTAATACCATCCGACCCTGGATGGTAACAATACAGGATGCAGAAGTTCAGGTTCGAGTCCGCCTCCAATTCCTAGAGAACCACTGCCAGTACCAGGCACAACCCAGGACCCGGCGATTGTGGGATTCGAAATTTGATATTTGCATCGCCTGCCAGCGTGTCCACAACCCCGATCATTTCGGCCACCATTCATTCTGGAGAGACGAGAGACATGCAGTGCACGCCGAGTTCGAATTCATTGTGAAGGGCCCGGAGTCCCCGGCCTGATCGTACGCAATTATGCTCATGAGGTATCCCTGTGTGAAAACCATTCAGAAGTTAGGGGGGAACAAGAATAAGGCTGCCGACCAGGAACACGACTATAAGTCGCGTTAACACTCTTAAGATGAGCCGCTAGCGCATGCCAAGGAATTTTGTTTCTTCGAATGTAGGTCTTGAAGGCGTATGTGGCATCGACGCTGACTAGTACCCTCAACATGCGGTGACACTGTCAACCACGGGACATCAAGCACTCGAACGACGAACTCACCACCGTCGGCTCTGAACGTTGCATGTCAAGATATCACTTGTAGTCCTTTGGCCTTACCAAATGTGCACTTGCGTTCGCGGAAGAAAGGAAGTGTCACCGGTGTTGAGGACGCTGTGTACGCCGTGTAGTTTTTTATCATTATTTTCTCCGGACTTGTGAACCAGAGAAGATACGAGAATGATACTTATATTCACTACAAGGGCAATGTGCGATATTGTTTTGTTCCTTGTCAAATGATATTGTAACTGAATTCTTCCTTATGGCACATATACGTTGAGTGTGATCTGAGCGACTCTGTGTTTCGCTGCTATGTGTAAACCAGAGCTACTCCAGGGCCTTTAGAAATTGCTTGCCCGATTTGATGGGCGATTAGATGTCGAACCCACAGCGAAGCAACCTAGTGGAGGAATATAATAAATAATACGATGGAGTAACACAAAAGTTAAGGCGATGTCGGAATTCCATTCGCAGTCAATATTGAACGGCGACTACTAGTAGGAGAAATACGAGTCTTTCAGGGTATACCATTTGTCGCGTTGTAGGCTGGTTTGACATCCTTGGGAGTGCATTTGGCCTCCGATGATGGGAGAAGGTCCCTGAATCTGTTGTGTCGCATGTGGTTGTACGAAACTTAGAAGACAACGGACTTGAATGACACCCCGATCCCGTAAGACGAGATGGTGGCGGGTGTCACATGCAGGTCGCGACTTCTCAAAATTCCAAGCGGCGACGAAACGTTTGACCGAAGCCTAAACTCGGTCACCAACACCCGGGCAAACTTTCGGACCCAAACTCCCCCGCGAAGGCGCTTGGCAAAGAATCCGCCAGAATTAAGGAGTGCCTGAGGCTGGGTTCCACTTAATGGGTAGAAACCGGGGATACGTGGCTCGTTGCCTGGGTCAGCCCCATCGGTTCTCATGTCAATCCTTTCGGCAATTGCAGTTCAGCTTGAAGACTTGAAGGACCATACGGGGCTACATTGCTCTATTTAGGAAGCTTTTCCGGACATCGGTTCCGACGTTGTTGTATTACAACCTGTCGCGATAAGTCACGATCGCTCTATTCTTTGTTTGCCGCCGCCCCTTGACAGCTACAATGTTTTGGGTTGCTTGAAGTGCCGACGGTGAGCTTTCATTACTTCGCTTTCACCTTTTTTGCGGCATTTCCAGATCGCTGGACCATAGGTTCGGCTAGGCCGACTCCTTAGACACGAGCGATTGTAACCAGTGGCCTGAACGCCAGCAGAAACCCCATACGGCGTATCTCGTTTCCGGAATCCATGTCACATGACTGGATCACCATCCAGTAGATTTCATGCTAACGAACACATCGGCACGAACATGATACCGATGGCGTATTTTCTATGTCTGGAACTGAATAACTCACGCAGCTTTATGCATGACCGGGACGGAATGGGAAGATCAATCGTCAAGGTACGTTGGATTACGACGACGCATCGCTTCCCATTCTCCCTTTACTAAGTTGCTAGTGTTAGGAACATCGCAATGCCTGTCACGCAAAGTTTCCTTAGTCCTGAACGGCACTTGTCGATGGTGCTTGGTTCTCGATGCTATCATGCCCCAATGATGTTCTGCGTGTCTAGTCGGTTTCACTGCCCTCCTGCGATGGTATAAGTAACCTAGGTTTTACCCTTGACTCTATCGTTATCTCTATCCACCCTCATTTTAAGCGCGCTTCACAGAATGAAGTCGTTTACTTCACTCGTACCTCTCGTTTTCGCCAGTATAGTCATATCCGGAGCTGCCGTGACTCCAGAGTCCTTCGCGTCATCCAACTTTGACGTTGTTATCGTTGGAGGCGGGACAGCCGGTCTTGTGTTAGCGAACAGACTGTCTGCCCAAAACCTTCAGGTCGGCGTCATCGATGCTGGATCTTACAACGAATCCGGCGATCCTATCATCGACATGCCATTCGGTGCTAGCATCTACCTCCAGGACCCAAGCGCGCAGGCACTTGGTAATCCTAAGTACGATTGGGAATTCGTCAGTGTTCCCCAGGCAGCATTAGATGGTCGTTCCATTCAATACCCACGGTTAGTCGATTCAGTCAATCCTGTTGTCTTGTCTTGACGTCATCGCACAGTGGGAAAGTTCTGGGCGGCTCTTCTGCCATCAACAATATGGCATGGCAACGTGGCCACCACGTGGATTACGCTGCATGGTCTTCAGTATTCGGAAACCAAGGGTGGGATTTCGATACGATCTTCCCATATTTTGAGCGGGTAGAAAACTGGACCTCTCCAGTTTACAGCGCAAAACTCGATCCCGGATCCACACCAGCAGACTTCATATCCTTGGCTTCTGTGCAAGGCACTGAGGGCCATGTTCAAACTCGATACGACACTTATCTCTTCCCTATTGACACCGCAGTGATGTACACCACTTCATTCTCAGGCTACCCGTTCAACTACAACCCGGACGACGGGAGCACTGCATATGTGCCTCTGGCAGGAATTGACAGTTCTGTCGACATTTCCACTGGGAAGCGCAGCTACGCAGCTCCGGCTTATTACAACGCGACGGTGAGAGCAAGAGAAAACTTGTCTGTGTTGACAGGAGCCGTAGCTAGTCGGCTGATCTGGGACAACTCAACACTTTCGAGCGGGAACATCACGGCCAAAGGAGTGGAGTATATCATCAACGGAACCACTTATGTTGTGAATGTGAAACAGGAGGTCATTCTTTCTGCGGGTATGTGTCGAGTTCATCTCAGAGATCACGCGGACTGAAGGGAGTTGGCTTCCAGGAAGTTTGAAGACGCCGCAGATTCTCGAGCTTTCTGGTGTCGGAAATGCAACTATTTTGAACAGCACAGGGGTGCCTGTTGTGCTTGACTTCCCGGAGGTTGGCGAGAATCTGCAGGATCAACCCTTGACTGTGACAGACTATCTCGTTGATGATGGCGTATTAACACTTGGTAACGAATCCCTAGGCCTCCACATATACAAATTTTCTAACATTGAAACACAGACTGGCTCACATGGAACCAGACTTACTTCAACGAACAGAAAGAGCTTTAGTGAGCCTTCATGAACGTCCATCCGCACGCCTTTACTGACACAATTCAGCGATACGGCCCATACCGGAGCTTTCTCGTGGACTCCGAGCGTCACTGGGGCATGGCCACTTCAGAACATTATGTCACCGGCCGACTACGCCTCAATGCGCAACACCCTGGTCAACACGTTGAGCAGCATGACGTTGACGCCATTGCAGGCAGCGCAGTATAACTTTACTCTCGCACTGGCAGATGCTGGGATTCCATTCGTCGATTTCACCTGGCTGGCATCAGGTGGTGTAGCGAGCATACCACAGCCAAACAAAGGGTATGGAAGCATGGCAAACTGGCTCTTGGTTGGTTCTTGCTCATCTGTGGGTTGATTCCATAACTAATCTCCTCTCAGTACGAGTTTTCTCGCGGATCTGTCGTAAGTCTTCTCTGGAGATGTGGCTAATACACCCACTCAACGTCAATGTATTAGCACATTAACTCCTCGAACCCGTTGGCTTCCCCTGTGATAGACCCAAAATACATGACATTTGAGTGGGGTATGGTTCCTCCATGATCATCTATTGATATCGTACAGGCTGACAGCGAGCTAGATGTCTCTGTTTTGTCAGCAGCAACCCAATTCTTCGATAAATTAATGGCATCCCAGCCTGTTGCGAGCCAGATCCAGTCGAGGAACACACCAAACTCTACGGTCCAGACAAGCAGTCAGTGGTCTCAATTCGTGCTTGACAAAGTCCGGGTCCGTACATCCCTCTAATTCTCTGTGATGTTGGTTCTTACATTGGTCATGAATAGTCCATCAATCACCCATTAGGTAAACGGCTTATCGTGAGAGTGATTGATACACTGACCTAGTACGCCAGGTACAACGCCGATGGCGCCAAAGGAATTGGGAGGTGAGAACATTCAAGTTCTTATCGTTCAATGCGATCGAATCTGACATTTGGCGATCGGATTAGGTGTCGTGGACTCAAGGCTGAGGGTATATGGGCTTTCCAACGTGCGCGTCGTGGACGCTGGCGTTCTCCCCCTTACCGTTAATGGACCCCCTCAACAAACAGTATATGCTGTCGCAGAGATGGTTCGTGTT
The DNA here is from genome assembly GCA_038094295.1 of Tylopilus aff. beelii. Taxonomy (NCBI): domain Eukaryota; kingdom Fungi; phylum Basidiomycota; class Agaricomycetes; order Boletales; family Boletaceae; genus Tylopilus; species Tylopilus aff. beelii. The sequence goes on along the minus strand of JBBPTU010000452.1, from coordinate 13,049 downwards.
CTAAGACATACAACTGGATCATGGTCCGCTCACCTGGATGTTTTTTTTTTTCAGGCGTCAGATTTAATCCTAGAAGATATCCAAGCCTGAGTTAGACGCGGACTTTTAAACGCACAACGAATTGTCTTTTCTTTACTGTCCCTCAGAAGCCTCTTATAACTGACCTGCCAATCGTTTTGCCTCTACAACGGCATTTATTTTTTATTTATTTCATTCAATCTTCGCATGTACTTCAGCCATTGGCACTTGGTACATTTCCTCTAGCAATAAATCTATCGGAACTGCCCTTCCACTTACCTGGACAGCGTTTGGCCAGCAAAGCGGATGTCGATTATTATTACCGTGGGGGCATTTACCACTTTACAACATTGGGATCCCCTCTGCGTGCTAGGCCGTGTGTCATATGAATCCATCAACCAAAGTCTGGATTTGGTCTCGCGAACATTCGGGGAATGCTACATGATCTACCTGAAGATGTCTGTTGCAAGTCCTTACGCAAAGTAAGTACTATGTTTGCCGGGAACCTTGAATACCTGCGGCGATGCCACCAATCTCAGGTTCTACTATCCGTAAAGATGTAGAGTTTTAGAAATTTGCATATGCCGGTATCACAGAAAAAGGTGCAAAAAAGGTATAAAATTCAAAACGATTTACGTGCAAGCTCCAGAATGTCACTTGCTCAGGCTAGTTCGAGGCTGCTGTGCAATTTGCACCTTCTTCTCTGGGACGAGCGTCCGCCATTTGTCTGCGATCGACAAGGATGACCACTCAGCTCTCGTCGCCGTGACCACTTCGAGAGAACTCACCCGTAAAACCAAAGAAACCCATCCCACTACCTTGGTTCTGAGCGGGAGAGGGAGAGGATTGATAAAATGAGCCTTGACGAATACGGTTCGCCTTCCAGTATCGACAACGTTGCTGGTCAGCGGACAGTTGGCCTTCCGAGATATGTATCTGGGATAACACACGCCATGAGTGACATGCGTCTACTGGGTCAATTCGGCGATGCACCTACCTTGGTCTTCGGAGTAGAACTTCCAAAGTCTGCTAGCTCGAAAAGGAAGTCGGTTCCAGGCCAATGGATTCTAGCAATCATCATTGAGCGTTCGGTCGTCCAGAGATGATCATGGCACTTACTCGTAAAAGGCGGCATTTTCCTCGGCAACGCGCACTTCCTTGACGTGCCACGCTACTGGAAAGTCGCTCGCTACGACCTGTGCTTCCTTGATTATAGATTTGACGGACAAATATTTTCCGTATTTGAGATTTCGGATCGAGTGACCCGCTCCAAGAGGGTGGACTTCCCACTGACATCGACTGCTAAGCGACAAATGGATATTAAACAGGGTCTTCGGCACTACAAACCTTTTGGGTGTCCAAATCCTTAGGTGGCATCCCTGAGTCATGCGTCATGAGGACGTATAAAACACATCGGCACAGGGAAGACTAACCGACCACGGCATAGTCGCTAGTCATCTCCATTGCAGTCCCGCTTTGGCGATTGACGAACGAGTACGTCCCACGATGAATGGGCATTCTCTTCCGGGTGTCCGAGCGAGACGGTGAGGATGGGGAAGCCTGAGTAAATGCTCGAAAGATAGACACTGACATGTCGAACGTAAAATCGTTGCGAGGGAATTGAAGTGGAGCTGTAGGGCTTATGAAGCCTCCAAGATAGATGCCGCTAACAGCCACAACATGACGAAGGACATGCACACTCCTCGTGTCACCCTTTATAGGCAGTGGTGATTAAACACCGAGAGAACGTTCCGTGGATCACCATTTTCATACCACGTCCGACACAGACGGCTGCATGACTTCTCTTCTACATGGATGCTGTGGCATCGGTTTGCAACGCAACTCGTGGCGATAAGAAACCTAAGATGCACTTGTTTTTGGAACCCAGAAGGATCGACTTGGGGATCTACTGCTAGCGCAACCTTCAAAAATACGAGCAAGAGGTCCAGGAATGCCACCGAAATGATGAAATTGGACTTCGAGCTGATTTCTGATAATCAAAGAGCGTCACCCAAGGCAATACATCTAGTTCATGTCTGCGGAATCAAAATAGATGAAGCAGAGTGGCGCATGATAGGACTTCGCGGGGTGGAGGTTGAGTCGATGGTGATGCCAGGCCGCGAGAAAACGTGCCTCGCCTCCGTGCTTATGAACTTCGAGAATCCGAACCAACAGGGCATGACTTGAAGGCGCTGCGTTATTAGTACATATCGTCTCCATGGCAAATTCGCTGTGGCATTCTCGGAATGTTCTGCACAGGCTTCTTGGCAGATTTACCTAACCTACGGGCCAGCACAGTGAGTCTTGAACATTCCCACGACAATAATTTGAACCGCCCAACACCGCTGGCCATATGATCCGGGTGGTGAAATCTAACAAATTTATTGGTAGAGGAAGATTACCAGGTACCAGAGCCAGTAGCTGTAGCAGTAATACTAACATCAATGCGATATTTGAATGATAAATAACTTGAAAAGCTATCACATCTACCCTCAGTTATAGCGAACTTAAAGGAAAGAAAATGAAGAAGAGACATTTGTTATGCGCCTAAAGCTGGAGTCCGCATCCAAATCAGGACCGGAGATCTTCTAAGATTAAATCTGATGCTTGATTGAGGCAGTTGCGTGTGAGCGGTTCACGGTCCAGTTAGGTGTGAGTTGGAAAACGTGCCTTCTCTGCAATAGCGTATGTTGTTTGTTGAGGGGGTGCATTTATTTGGAGAGGGATGACACCAGAATCCACAACCCGCACGTTGGCAAGCCCATATACCCTCAGTCTGGAGTCCACAGCACCTAATTCAATCGCCAAGAGTCAGATTCAGCCGTTTCGAATGATAAGAACTTGAATGCTCTCACCTCTCAACTGCTTTGCTGCCATTGCTGTCGTACCTACCATACTGCGTCAGTATATCGATAACCCTCTCACTGATGCATTTACCTAACGGGTGGTTGATGGACTATTCGCGGTCACCATAAGAATTTACATCACAGAGAATTAGAGAGATGCACAGACTGGGATATTGTCCAGCACGAATTGGGACCACTGACTACTCGTCTGGACCGAAGAGTTCGGTGTATTCCTCGACTGGATCTGGCTCGCCATAGGCTGGGAGGCGATCATGTTATCAAAGAACTGGGTGGCAGCAGACGAAACGGAGAGATCTAGCTCACTGTCAGCTTGTACAATACCAATAAGTAATCACGTATCATACCCCAATCGACCGTCATAAGATTTTGGTCTATTACGGGGGAAGCCATCGGGTTTGAAGAATTGATGTGCTAATAAACTCATGTTGAGTGGATGTTACATCTCTGGGCCGCTCTGGAGAGAAGACTTACAACAGATCCACGAGAAAACTCGTACTGTGTGGAGATTAGCTACGCATTAGACCCGCGGAACAAGTAAGAACGAACCAGGTTCCAGGTCAACATGGTCCCATACCCTTTGTTTGGCTGTGGTGTACTTATTATACCGCCACCCGTCAGCCAGGTAAAAGCAACAAGAGGACTCGGAATTCCAGCATTTGCCAATGCGAGGGCAAAGTTGTACTGCACTGCCTGCAATGGTGTCAATGTCTTGCTGTTCATCGTATCAATCAGCTTGTTGCGCATCGCCGTATAGTTGGCCGGTGACATGATATTCTGAATTGGCCATGCCCCAGCGACCCTTGTGGTCCACGAGAATGCGCCAGTATGAGCCGTATAGCTGGACAATATTAGCAGAGGTACATAGAAGTATGTTCCAGTGGCTCACTAGAGTTCTTTCTGTTCGTTGACGTAGGTTTCATTAAACGTGAGCCAATCTGTGCTTCGGCGTTAGATAGCAAGTAGTATGCACAGAAGAGGTTCGTTACTCAGCGTCAATACATCATCATTGACTATGTAGTCTGTCGCAGTCAAGGGTTGATCCTGCAGATTCTCGCCAATCTCCGGGAAGTCAAGCACAACAGGCACTCCTGCATTATTCAAAATAGTCGCATTTCCAACACCAGAAAGCTCGAGAATCTGTGGGGTCTCTAAACTTCCTGAAAGCCGACTCAATTCACTCCGAGTGATCTCTAAGATGAACTCGACATGTACCTGCAGAAAGAATGACTTCCTGTTTCACATTCACAACATAAGTGGTTCCGTTGATGATATACTCCACTCCTTTGGCCGTGATGTTCCCACTCGAAAGTGTCGAGTTGTCCCAGATCAGCCGACTAGCTACGGCTCCTGTCAACACAGACAAGTTTTCTCTTGCTCTCACCGTCGCGTTGTAATAAGCCGGAGCTGCGTAGCTGCGCTTCCCAGTGGAAATGTCGACGGAGCTGTCAATTCCTGCCAGAGGCACATATGCAGTGCTCCCGTCGTCTGGGTTGTAGTTGAACGGGTAGCCTGAGAATGAAGTGGTGTACATCACTGCGGTATCAATAGGGAAGAGATAAGTGTCGTATCGAGTTTGAACATGGCCCTCAGTGCCTTGCACAGAAGCCAAGGATATGAAGTCTGCCGGTGTGGATCCAGGATCGAGTTTTGCGCTGTGAACTGGAGAGGTCCAGTTTTCTACCCGCTCGAAATATGGGAAGATCGTATCGAAATCCCACCCTTGGTTTCCGAATACTGAAGACCATGCAGCGTAATCCACGTGGTGGCCACGTTGCCATGCCATATTGTTGATGGCGGAAGAGCCGCCCAGAACTTTCCCACTGTGCGATGACGTCAAGACACGACAACAGGATCGACTGAATCGACTAACCGTGGGTATTGAATTGAACGACCACCTAATGCTGCCTGGGGAACACTGACGAATTCCCAATCGTACTTAGGATTACCAAGTGCTTGCGCGCTTGGGTCCTGGAGGTAGATGCTAGCACCGAATGGCATGTCGATGATAGGATCGCCGGATTCGTTGTAAGATCCAGCATCGATGACGCCGACATGAAGGTTTTGGGCAGACAACCTGTTCGCTAACACAAGACCGGCTGTCCCGCCTCCAACGATGACGACGTCAAAGTTGGATGACGCGAAGGACTCTGGAGTCACGGCAGCTCCGGACATGACGATACTGGCGAAAACGAGAGGTATGAGTGGAGTAAACGACTTCATTCTGGAAGTGCGCTTGAAATGAGGGTGGATGGAAATGACGATGGAGTCAAGGGTAAAATCTGGGTTACTTATACCATCGCAGGAGGGCAGTGAAACCGACTAGACACGCAGAACATCATTGGGGCATGATACCATCGAGAACCAAGCACCATCGACAAGTGCCGTTCAGGACTAAGGAAACTTTGCGTGACAGGCATTGCGATGTTCCTAGCACTAGTGACTTAGTAAAGGGAGAATGGGAAGCGATGCGTCGTCGTAATCCAACGTACCTTGACGATTGATCTTCCCATTCCGTCCCGGTAATGCATAAAGCTGCGTGAGTTATTCAGTTCCAGACATAGAAAATACGCCATCGGTATTATGTTCGTACCGATGTGTTCGTTAGCATGAAATCTACTGGATGGTGGTCCAGTGATGTGACATAGATTCCGGAGACGAGATACGCTGTGTGGAGTTTCTGCTGGCGTCCAGGCCATTGGTTACGACTGCTCGTGTCTAAGGAATCGGCCTAGCTGAACCTATGTTCCAGCGATCTGGAGATGCCGCCAAAAACGTGAAAGCAAAGCAATGAAAGCTCACCATCGGCACTTCAAGCAACCCAAAACATTGTAGCCGTCAAGGGGCGGCGGCAAACAAAGAATAGAGCGATCGTGACTGATCGCGACAGGTTGTAGTACAATAACGTCGGAACCGGCGTCCGGAAAAGCTTCCTGAATAGAGCAATATAGCCCCGCATGGTCCTTCAAGTCTTCAAGCTGAACTGCAATTGCCGAAAGGATTGACATGAGAACCGATGAGGCTGACCCAGGCAACGAGCACGTATCCCCGGTAAGTGGAACCCCCAGCCTCAGGCACTCCTTAATTCTGGCGGATTCCTTGCCAAGCGCCTTCGCGGGGGAGTTTGGGTCCGAAGGTTTGCCCGGGTGTTGGTGACCGCGTTTAGGCTTCGGTCAAACGTTTCGTCGCCGCTTGGAATTTTGAGGAGTCGCGACCTGCATGTGATTGAAGACACCCGCCACCATCCTGTCTTGTGCTTCAGACCGTTCTGCGACAGAGTCGGAGTGACTACTTTTTTACCAGGCGTCGCCGTTGGCGACGGGAACCTTGCTGGCCGTGTCTAGGGCTTCCGTTGGTCGTCCAGCGTGCCGGTGATCGTGCGTCATTGACAAGAATCCGTTACCTGTTTCTGGAAATATCGGTGACATAAGCAATCCAGATCACGAATCGCATACAAAAAGGGTACTTATAATTATGTTTGCGTCTGTTTAGAATCTGGGCACGAAGTCAGAATGCATTTCACCATTGCTTCCAGCAAGGTAATTGCTTCACACCGCCCTTACGGGATCTGGGTGTCATTCAAGTCCGTCGTCTTCTAAGTTTCGTGCAACCACATGCGACACAACAGATTCAGGGACCTTCTCCCATCATCGGAGACCAAATGCACTCCCAAGGATGTCAAACCAGCCTACGACGCGGCGTATGGTATACCCTGAAAGACTCGTATTTCTCCTACTAGTACTAGTCGCCGTTCAATATTGACTGCGAATGGAATTCCGACATCACCTTAACTTTTGCGCTACTCCATCGTATTCTTTATTATATTCATCTGCTAGGTTGCTTCGCTGCGGGTTCGACATCTAATCGGCCATAAAATCGGGCAAACAATTTCTAAAGGTCCTGGAATAGCTCTGGTTTATACATAGCAGCGAAACACAGAGTCGCTCACATCACACTCAACATATATGTGCGATAAGGAAGAATTCAGTTACAATATCATTTGATAAGGAACAAATCTTCTCTGGTTTACAGGTCCGGGGCAAATAATGGTGATGAAAAACTACACGACGAGCTCAGCGTCCTCAACACTGGTTCTTCCGCGAACACAAGTGCACATTTGGTAAGGCCAAAGGACCTACAAGTGACATCTTGACATGCAACGTTATGCAATGTTCAGGGCGGACGGTGGTGAGTTCGTCGTTCGAGTGGTTGATGTCCCGTGGTTGACAGTGTCACCGCATATTGACGGTACCAGTCAGCGTCGACGCCACATACGCCTTCAAGGCCTACATCCGAAGGAACGAAATTGCTTGGCATACGCTGGCGGCTCATCTTAAGAGTGTTAACGTGACCCATAGTCGTGTTCCTGGTCGGCAGCCTTATTCTCGTTCGCCCCTAACTTCTGAATCGTTTTAACAGTGATACTTCATGAGCATAATTGCGTACGATCAGGCCGGGGACTCCGGGCCCTTCACAATGAATTCGAACTCGGCGTGCACCGCATGCCTCTCGTCTCTCCAGAATGGATGGTCGCCGAAATGATCGGAGTTGTGGACACGATGGCAAGCGATGCAAAAATCAAATTTCGAACCCCACAATCGGGTCCTGAGTTGTGCCTGGTACTGGTTCTCTAGGAATTGGAGGCGGACTCGAACCTGAGCTTCTGCACCCCGTATTGTTACCATCCAGGGTCGGATGGTATTAGAATGTAGCATGGTAGGGATTATAAGTGCTCGTAGCCCTTCCCACGACGATTTAAAATCAACTATTGAACGTTCTCCCCTGAGTGTTTGTAAACCGAATCATCTGTACAAAGTCTGGCTTTAATATAATCTGAAGATTGGGGGCCGGTCCATCTACGAGGCATCCTGATTCTCTAAATGAGGCGAGCCGACGATACTTCAGGTGACAATGTTCCTGACTGGTGCCTATCAGATTACTAATATAAAGATGTGAGTACACTCAGGCACGCAAAACCATAGGTGTACTGGTAGCAACATCCACAGCCCATCTTCTAGGACATCATCATTGATGTATCTAGACGTAGATAATTGAAGCCCCTCCCCCAACACCTAAGATTTGACCACCAGTTGCCCGACCTGTCCATCCAAAGACTTGTTTGGACTGATTGAGTGCCTTAACATCACTTCCAATGCACTATGTAAGGTAGGTCTTCATTGATCGAGAGTGATAAAAGGGTCGTGTACCTTAAGTGATGCCATCAGATCGGACCCATTTGGTAAGGTTGAAGGCAGGTCGGCAAGCAATGTCTGCAGGGAAATTACGAAATTCAATCCGGTGGGAAGTTTGGGTCTTGGTCATTGACAATACAACAACGAAGAGTTTTCCTTCTCGCACAAAACATGTCTTGGAACATATCTGTCGACCCTCTGCCTATACATTGTACACATGATAGTGACCCGTCCGGCTACCACTCAATATACCATATAACCATAGTTTTCAACCTGACGTGCTGCCAGTGCCTTGCTTGACCAGAAAAGGAAGGAGTTTCATCAACGATTCGAGGTGCGATAGAATCCTTATCTAGAGTAGCGACCATCAGCTTTACGTTGTGCCCTAGCGCAAACTGGAGGGGCACGGTGGGGGTGGGAGAGAAAGGAGAACTACTACTAATTGTGGTGCCGATAGCGCAAGTTCTGACGCCGCCATAATTTTTGAGAGTTCGCTCCCAGGCTCACCTTGCAAGCTAGAACTGTCACCATCATCGCGACCGTAAGGAACAGGTATGTTTCTCAGCTTATGACACTTCGGACCTAATTATGTCGTCTCAATCGCGGCCATCAAAAGTCATTGACTGATGAGCCAAAGAACTGACAAGAGCCCTCAAACCGTAGACGGTCAATGGCTAGCGAATGCCAGTTAGCAACACTTGCGTTCTTTTAACTTGCATTTTCTTATCAGGTGGAAGTTCTGTGCTAGCATAGAAATGTCGTATTCTTATTTCAGTAACTTGAACAGGGTGTCTTTAGTTGTCCAACACCAGCGGCACCACAATCGTCTAAAAATAGAAGTGTAATACGAGCGATCGCGATAGAGAACCCATTTCAGGTGCTCTACATGTATGGATTGCATCCAGAGGTCCCCGCCATAGATTGTCTATTAACTCCCATTCAGACAGAGACCACCCGCATGGCGTAACCATGATGACCCCGAGTACTCGTGGCGTAGTGAGCCTGTTCGCAAGATTAATAATTTCCCACTTTAAAATGTCTTATCCGTAGCGTCATCAAGCGACTGTGTGGTTCCGCGCCTTGGTCTGTTTTGTATCGTATCATATAACAGTCTCGATAACTATGTAATTGTTTTTCAGAAAATCATTTCACGGGTCACTAATCAATCTAGATTCTGGACTCAGTATCAGGTTAACGCTTCGGCGGCAGTCATACTACAGAATGCGCATCGCGAAATGTTTGTCCTACTCGTTGAGCGATCCGTCCACCAGCCAGAAAACATAGTCCAACGATTCTGGCATGATGTGACATAAAGGTTTAGTCTGGGCATCCATGTCTATTGGGTCTGAGGTTGGGTTCCTTCCAGGAAATGTGTACTTTGCAGACGGCTAACTACCATACAGAGCGTTCAAATTGGAATCACTATGGGTGTCAACATGACCCCGTTCAGGGCCCAGGTAGGTGTTCCCTAATTGACCTTCTTTGCCCTGTTATTTATTGAACCTAGGTCTATTCAAGCGATGCCCGCGATATTTTCGGTGGCTCGCGATTGAGCGCAACCAGGGTTTCTTTGAACTCTATTCTATGTTATCTAAAGCATATTGGGGATTGAGTTTCACTCGTGTTTTCCACGTGGTCAATTTCCTTCTTCCGGTGGTGGGGCATAGCTCCCAAACTGCGGGTCAAATCAGCCAGGAGTGGCATACAGGCGAAAAGCCTATTCCGCGACATCGCGTACGGCTAGCTCAGTTGCTAATTTTGATTCAAGGTACCCCCTCTGTTCGCCCCTCGAGCCTTCATCAGTAGGTATAACCCGACCAACGCAGACAACATTTTGGGGGCTTTATTCAATAACTCGGTCCATTATTCGCAACTATGCACTGCATTTTCTGAACAACTTGGTGACAGAGTGATGGTTAGACCGTTACCGAAGAAACTTTACCCGTGAGGTATAACGTCAAGTACGCGAGTTTGTAACGTTGAACACGTGCAAGCCGTGGCAATGCACATCGATTTGTCTCTCAACAACTCTTCGCAAGTCCGAAAATAGCCCAGAGTGTTAGAAAGATTAATTTCTATAACGGGGAGTAAAGAATCGTGATAGCCGTTATAAAGATCGTCATGATGCATCAATGTTCTCATTGAAGCTTGAAGCTTGGAAGCTTAGAGCACTCGAAATGCACCTGCAACGGCAGAAATCTTGCTTGACAGCCTGTCGCTTAGATAAAATACTAGCCTCTACCAATCGCGGGTACTAGTTACACAGCTTGTAACGTGTAGACCGACTAAACTACCATAAAAGGAAAGGAATTCCGTCTGTCTTTTTCTCATGATTATGGGTCTGAGAGAGACCTTGTCAGGCAAGGTGACGACTTGTCTGAGTATCTTCACTAGTGATACAATGCAACGTCGGAAAGTGGAAGGGGGGACTATGGCTGACTACCCCGACCTGCGACAGTGCCTCGGATGGGCTCTACACCGCGCCTATGCTATGCTACGACCCACTCCGGCAACCTCCGACGACCCCGTGACCTCGCCTCACTGCCACGCCCTGAGACCTCCTCCAGCTGTCCACCCCGGCCTCTCTCCCCTCACTGCCACAACGTTCATTGCAAAGCGAATTCGCCAAGCGCTCTGCTCACGGGACCGTGAATGCTGTGATATGCAGCCATAGATATACTACATCAAATCCAAATAGATACAGGTCCAGACGACCGTACCATCTTTAATGCAACTAAAATGCGTCAGCGCTTTCCACGACACAGCAGAAAGATCCACGTGATCAAGTCTGCGTACTTTGTCCGGTGTGTACTCTTCGATCAGTATTCCGTCTATTAGAATGCAGCCAGAAGCAGGTAGCTCGGTAACTCGAAGATGGTCTGTTGCCCGCTTCCGTTGGTGCCGACGGTGATGACAAGCTGTCCTGGCTAGATGGTGAGGGAAACTCCGAAAGAGACAGGGGTTCAGATTAGTTGGGAGGAGAGAATGAAATCTCACATCACCAAGAAGCCAGTCTAGCGCCTTATTCTTCCGCGGAAAGTAACTCAGAGGTTGTTATCTCATCCAGTACACAAGAGGGCATAGAGAGCATAAGACAACCAAGACGAGACCTTAGTCGACTCGCAGGAGGGGGTCTCCAATGGTTGCACGAAACCCAGGATGGGATGGGAGCAAGCATAAATAGCACAGTCCAGCAAGGACTGTGCGAGGCAGCAGACAGTCGACCATTCCGGTGCTGTAGGAAGGTCTAAACCTTGACACGTGCTTGCGACAGGCAGTCAGTGGCAAGCTGAGAGCCTGAGATGGTCTCATATCCAGTCTATGCCGCCCGTCACGCCGCAACTCCACGCTGGTGCCAGAGGAGTGAGAGCAAGGCCCAGTCTCATATCCTACCTGGTGCAGATGTGAAAGTTCCATCAGACCCCGGAGCATGGGGCGTAGCGGTTGTGGTACAAGGTTCTGTCTGTTGGCTCCTTACCAATATCTAGTACCGACTCACTCGCATCACCTGGCACGCGTCAGTAATGCTTTTGCTTTTGCTAGTAGGTTCTGGGTAACTACGGTCGTGACCTGTAGCCACATTAGCCACGGATAAGATGTTGTTGCACTAACAGACCTACTACGAGCCGGGCTACACTGACTCGGGAATCCGATGATCGGCATAGCATGTGCATTTCAGATATCATCAATAATTGATCCGATCGTCGAGTTCAGGTTATTCTCACGCACAGCTCAATTCAATCTACCGCATTTGTCGTCGTTCCATTCAGGCTGAACGTTCTCTGTGATTTCAATGTCATTACTACCAGCCAGTACGTCACAGCGACATCGACCCTAGAGGGAAATCTGATAAATGGCGCGTGGTGACAAGTGTTATGGCCTGCATTCACGCATATTTGAATCCCCCTTCAACGAAGGCTATCTTTGCAAGTGACTGTTCGACCGATGACCCACTGGTGGAAAGACCCCGTTGTGACAGATAAGCTTACCACAATTTATTCGCATCTGGTGTACTTGTTGTTGGGTGTCTTTGGGTACGTCTTTCATTAGTAGAAGAAAAGGCGTACTTGATAGGGTTGTTATCTAGGTGGGAATATTTCACGTCCTTCGGTGTAGAATATGGCGTCATTCGTGGACGTATGCCATTCCGTTGGCCACTCGTGAGTCATCGTAGATTTGTCGTGCCGGAATTGTCAGTGTGCTTAATGGCACCTGCTTGCAGATTCCATACATGCTCGGAAGGATATTTCTTTTGACTAGCCTTATATTACTGTGAGTATCAGGGTAACGGTAAAGCAAAGTACTTATTAATCTTTGTCTGGAGCGCGATTGAGACGACGACATTCTCCCTCAACTGGGCCTGCCAATGTACGCTCGTGATCATACCACTATTACACCAAGCTAACCTGTTTGTTCAGCTGGGATCACCTGGGTATCGGTAAGACCTACATCTGAGCTCGTATATCTCGCTCACTCTTACTGAAAAAACTACTTTATTTCAGATATTTTGGGAAATTGCTATAGGGACGTCCTCAACAAATCTCATGATTCGCTCGTAAGACCCTGGGGACTTATAAATTGGTTTTTTCGTATCTCACAAATAATGCAGATGGGTCGTATGGAGGAACTCTCGTTGGGTGCACATGTTGCTATTACTCCTCGCTCTCGGGCATTGGGCTATATTGTTCATGGGTGTGTTCATCTCTGGGTTATTGTTCGAGCGCGCCCAAACCCTGTGTTAGATTCTAGCAATACCAGGGCTATTAAATCAAACGGGTTATGTACACTTTACATCGTGCATCCGGCGGTGGGCTCTGGGATGTTTCTATACAGTAAGTCTGATGTCACTCCAAAAGCTGGGTTCTATTTCTTAACCCGTATCAGCTGCACTTTATGATCTCGTTGTACTCGTGTTGGTCATCGTGAAATTGTCAAAACAACCATCCAAATCCCCTTTGGAGGAGCGACTGCGCAC
>JBBPTU010000451.1:1985-23766 GCA_038094295.1 Tylopilus aff. beelii | reverse complement strand
AGGTCATATTGTTTCCATCCAATTGCTTGACATTTTCATTGAATTCCTGGGATTTGACTGGCCCATCACTATGGATAGCTAAGAAATAATGAGAAAAAAGTGTGTTGTACCACCACTCTGTGTATGTATGAGCTATGTCATTGGTGAATTCATCTCTCTGGTCTGGAGTTAGTGAGGGTCAAATGTAGTATTTAGCATATACATTATATCAGTATTTCTCCTCCTGAGCAGTATGAAGCATCCTGAGAGGAGCTGAAAGCATCTTTTGCTTACTTTCAAGTGTAAAAATAAATTCTCAGAGCATTCCTGACCACTAAATAGAATATTCAATAATAGTAGTATCTACATGCCTTAGAGTTGAGCTCCATCCATTAGTAGAATCTCTTGCCTAGTTACAACTATGGTAGTCATTGTTAGCTATCATCATTGAAGGTAAAGCTCTCTTATTACTAAAATATAAGGTTAGTTAAAATAAATTATAATATAGTGCTGAAAGAGTATATATACTAGACTCAGATTAAATAGCTGCAATACCAAATGGACCATAGCCATTTACCCATTTAGTATATTTTCTCACCAGACCTATCAACTTTCAATCCACCATGAAGGTAAAAAAAACAAGCTGCATTACTAGTAGTCACATGCAATGAGTATACAATGATATGAGCTACTTGTAGATAGCAAGGACATAGGTAACAATAGATGCAACAAGATGTGAGAAAACTGAATATCTTATCTATAATCTCTTTTGTTATCTGAGCCTGAAAATCTACCCTAACATGCCATATTACTGATGACAGTGGTAAGTAGTTAAATTCAAAAAAGACATGGTTGACTTGGAACTTAGAAACTAGGGAGACAAAAGGTCTAAGTTAAAAGCAATTCACTATGTATTATGCCATTATTAATCCATTATATAAGGTCATAGTCAGTCATGCAGGCCCTAGTTTGTTATGCATGGTCATAGTCAGTCATATAGGCCCTAGTTCATTATACAAGTCCTCAAAGTCAATTATATAAATTCAAGTTTGTTATATAATTCCTAGTCAGTTGTGAAGGTTATTGTCAGTTATACCACTGTACAGAAACTCTTATCTACTATATCTGTCTGACTTTTGCTTTCAATCTTTTTACTTATGCTCTATTTCCTTCTACATACATCAACTTTGATATATTTCATGCATCAAATGTGCCATAAAACTTGATATATGTAGTATAATAGACAGATCCATAGGACTAATTGAATATTTTGTAATGGCAGCCATGTGATCATATCCTCAGGAAATAATCTGTTTTTCAAGTCGCTCTCTCTGTGTGCATAAACTTGAAGCACATCACCTCACCCCACTGCTTACCTTTCCATTTCATATATCCTTGCTCATGTGCCATTTACTGTGACCTGGACTATGTTTTCATATCACATCAAGACAAGTCTTTGATTTACCAATAATTGCTAAGCACAAGCACAAGTATAGAGAAGAAGCAGTATGTCATCTCTTGATTAATGGTATTGTGTTTTGATTCACATCCTGGTTATGTTAAAAGAATAGTGTCATCAATTGTGATTGCCAGCACAGACAAGAAGAGCAGATTATTGCTTGCTCTTGTCCATATCTCTGTTTCATTGTTTTTCATATGACTAAGAATAAGAGGAAGCAAGCCAGGCTCTACAATAAGAGAACCATTGAAATGCAGATCAAGATTAGCATCTTCAATTCTATGGTCAGCCTATTAAAATTCTCTTCAAATAAAATTATTCCAAGATCATAGGTCAGGCAATCTAAAGAACTGTTCTTCCATGTTGGTGAAAAAGATCAAGAAATAAGATCACAAACATTATTAAAAAGAACATATCTTATATGGCCTACCAAGCTCCACCACACATCAACTTCTTTATATTTCATGCACTAAATGTGCCATAAAACCTGCTAGATGTAATATAATATCTGAATTGATGTAGAGCATAGATATTGCCATCAAGGTATCAAAGATCATGCTGTTGGAGGGCTGGTCACCTTTAATAGAGACATGCTGACTAAGGAAAAGGTCTCTTTAATTCAAAACCTAGAGAACATCAGCAATTTGGAATTTTCACTAGGAGAGTTTTATACATAAAATTTAGCTCACTTTTTGGGGCCCTCCTATTTTCTGTCACCTTGTTGTATTGGAATTAAATATATTAGTTACTAATGCTTTAATTCAAGGTATCTGATGAAACAGGAACCATCTATTAAGGTATATATCTCATAAGCATTGTATCATTGCTGAACCAATGGCAGATAATTACCACATAGGTATTCAAACTAAGTTTGCAATTACATATAAAAGTTACTTCAAGCAAAGGGTTCAGGCTTATCTATAGAACAACTCTATCAAGCATGTCTTGGACAACATGTTGGGCCCAAGTTATAATGTAATTAGCATCTCATGTGATGGATCCATTAGCAGCTATGTATGCTGCAATCTCAATCATGGAAATGTTGTTGTTGAACTTTTTTTTCATATGATTTTTTGGCCAATAATGGGAGTACCTCTGGGCCATTTCAATAATGACTGGTATCTCCCTGGTATAGCAAGAAGGCAATCCAAAGGTTTTGGCTAAGGTCACCTCTTTGAAGACAGCTTCTCCATTGTTCTGCATCAGATTGATCCCAGATCAAAGATATATCAATTATATTGCTCCTTTTTTGCATCTTGTCAACTGCCACACTTGTGATACAGCCATTGCTTGCTTCATCCATCTGCTTGCTGTATCCAGATTCCAAACCCTTCATATTCAAATCTCACCACCAAGCTGAGCTGGTTCAAAGCTATATGACCAACAACCATGTACTTGTGGTGATGCCTACTGGAAGTGGAAAGAGCCTTGTGTTTTTTTGCTGCTCCTTTGTTCAATCCATCAAGCCTGTTTGTTGTTGTTATCCCTTTTATACCTTTGACAGAGAACATGGACTGCAGATTTGCTGCTAGCTCTGGTATCTGTGGTGGTAAATGGTCCTCCATAATCAATCCAATCAATGATTAGCTTGTCATCATTCCTCCTTACAAAGCTGGATTGGATTGCTTTTAAGAATGGGCAGAGGCTAATGTGAATAAACTTCAGCCAATCTTCATAGATAAAGCCCATCACATCATCATCTCTGCTTCATATCAACCATGCTTCCAACTCTTCCACTTGCTAATGAGGGACAACAAGCCCATTACTTTTTTGACTGTGACCATGCCCATGTATTCCATACTGACACTCTGTCAGTTGATGATGATTGATGCTATATTGCTTCATGTTCTCCATACCCCTGTTTCCCACCCAGATATCAAATATACTATGCTTTAAATACTGTCATCCTATGTCATTGCAAAAACTATTGAGGTATTCACTTGGATTGCATTGAAATCAGAAAAGTGTGAGATCATATATACAACAAGCATCCACTTCACACATGAGGTCATGCAGTTATTAAGAATACCCACATATACCAGTCAGATATTGTCAAAAGATCATGTTAATAAGAAAGAGAAGATGTGAATCTTTCAGTCTTGGTAGTCTGGACATGTTCAGTGGGTGGCAGCTACAATATGTTTCACAGAAGGGGTCTATTTTCTTAGTGTTTGCTGTGTGATCATTATGGAGCCAATCAATTTGCTATCCTTTCTTCAAGAATCTGGGTACCTTTGTCATCATTTGCAGTCATCTGAAGTGATCATGATATAAAGCACATTGCCTTATTCACCCCTCCTGACAATCCTGACCATGTTGGATAAAGGCCCATGGCCCATTCTCTACAGACCAGCAGCTATCATCACTTGGGATTCTTGCCATCCAATCCACATGGTGACTGATGTTCAGACCTTTGTATGATAAGCCTATACTTCAACCCTTGTCACATTGGTGCTAAACTATCCTTTCAGTTGTCAGAGATGACCATACCACAGTCTTTGCACTTTGATCTTCCATATGTGAAGAAATTGATCTAGGTGTCACGTGTCAAATGATCTTCCACACATATTAATAAATTCATCCAGGGCTTGAACTTGCATTAGGTTTCTTGTTGAATAGATTGCAAGCAGGATGCTGTGTCTATGTCTATGTTGATCGCAGACAACAGGAACCTTGTCTATGCAGCATATGATTCTGGAATGCATCAAATACAAACATTGCATGGCATTGTTATGTGTATCATCACAATGAACTGCATAGACTGTTGGGTTTTAGGAGAACCACAGGTGAGATCTCATGAACACAAATGCTCCTATCACTTTTCCACCATACTGTCTGCAATCCTCCTTTGGCCATCATGTCATCTCTGCTGGTGTTAGCATGTGTGATGATGCATCATCATCTCTTTAGTTCATCATAGTATAAACAAAGGATGTAGAGGATAATGAGTAGAGCATTATAGAGAGGGTCCAGTCTGGCAGTGGTCTTGCTAGAAGAACTTATCTTGCTAGTGGTAAGAGATGAGAATGCAGGTAGATTGCATAGATCAAACTAAGGTACAGGGCACCCCTCAGTGGTATTTATACATAACTATGGGTGATAGGAAAAGGTAACTGTAATAAGAGATACAGTTAGAGGAGGATTAGCATCCAAGGAAGATTAACTAAGTGATGTGAGAAGGCATTCTCACATCTGCTGGAAACATAGATCTAATGGAAGAAATCTAGACTAAGTCTGTATCATCACTGTAATTTACCTGTATGACAATGAATTGAGGGATTTTCTTTTCAAAATATCTCATACATTGTCTCTTGAGACATCACTCTCATTGAGAGTGCATTTGTCTTGCTTTGCCAAATGGGTTATCTAACCTATATCTTCTCCTGACAGCATACCTAGCTTTGTAATGTTTCTTATTGTATTTGCAGAATGTTTTGATAGACAAGCCATCCTCACTCTTAGTAATCAGTTTAGAATGTGAGCCACTTGTTTTTCTGAATGAGGAGTTACAAGCCTAATCAATGATCATCACTTCTCATGATTCATGGACTAGATTCACCTTCTGTCATTTCAGAGTGCATCTTTCAATCCAATTAGTTACTCATGTCAACTTGTTTGAAATGCTGAAGAATGTCCCAAGTAATCCCTTGAAAAATGCAAACAGAGCATTTAAACCTTCTATTACAGTTTGGGAAGAAATGCTCACTTACACAATGCAGCTCAATCAAGCCTTGGATGTTGCCATCCAGGAAGGAACACTAGAATGGTATGTCTCATTCTATGAAGGAGAAGTACTCCCAGGAAGTAGCTTCCTGTGAGAGGACATAGAAGAAGAGTTCACCACAAGGGAGTCTGTTAACTGACTTCATCAGTACCTAGATTGTTTTGGACTTTTTTTTGGACTTTGTTGACAAGGTCTGTGCCACCATTTCCTTTCTTGTCATATCTATCCTGTATACCATCATACAGACCAAGTTTAGATTTTTCCCAGCAGATAGTATGTTTCTTGTGGTTGTAAGAACACTATCACATGTCACTTGTTCATTCTTCCCATGGACATGAATCCTCTCCCATAACTGTATCTTTCATTACAGTTATATTTTCTCATCTCCTTCAGATACATGTAAATATCCCTGATGAGTGCCATGTACCTCAGTTTGATCTACACAATTCACGATGTTCTCATCTCTTGCCACTAGAAAGATAGTGTTACGATACGCGTCCTGTCGCTCCCTTCTCCTATGTTCGTCCAGCAAGGAACAGTAGACGTAGAGGATCACAAGTAACACTTGATAGAGGTAGTCCAGTTCTGCGATGGTCTCGCTGGAAGAACCAATCTTCACAGCGGAGGAGATGAGAACGCAGGTAGATTGCGTAGATCAAACTACAGTACATGGCGCCGACCCAAGGTATTTATAGGTAACTGGGATAGGGGAAAACGCTATCATAATGAGAGATATGATAGTGGGAGTAAAGTGGCGTCCATGGGAGTGAAACTAGACAAGTGTGAGAGGAGTATCCCACACTGATGGGAAAGCATACGATCTGATGGGAAGGATCTATACTGAGTCCGTATGGCGGTGTACAGGATGAAAGAGACGTGAAAGGAAATGGTGGCGCGGACCTTGTGCCCGAAGGCGGTGAAGCAAAGCGAAACAATCCAGATACCGATGGAGTCAGTCGATAGACTGCTCCGTGGCGAACGCACCGTCTATGTCTTCCCAAGGGAAGTCCCCTCCCGGGAGCGTTGCTCCGTCGCAGAACGATACATAGCCTTCATAGGTCCCTTCCTCGATAGCTTGCTTAATGGCAGCGTCGAGTTCAGTAGCATGGACCAGCGAATTGTCCCAGACCGTAACATCCCCCTTGGTGGTGGTGTGGTCAAAGACTGGGGGTTGGTGTCAAAGTAAGCATACATCTGGTTATGCCATCTGTTGGTGTCATCTGTCTTCCCTGAGAATCCATCTGGGAGGGCTGCCTTGTTTTCCTTGCTTTTGTCAACCATTGCTCTGTCGATTGCTCTCTGCATTCATTCATGAATTTGGGCAAGGGTATCAGAAGAATAATGTTCTGGTTCCCTGCCAAAGAGATCAAAGTGTTCATCACCTTCTTCCACGTGCAGGTTCTCCAGCCAGTGGGACTTGGTTGGGGAATCTGTGTCATCGTGAATCCTGGGTTCTTCTTCAGCATGGTCTCCCTCGGTTGTTGGTTCCTTGGGAATGGAGTCAGAGGTCTGTTCTTCAGCTCATTTGTGAATATAAAACTCTGCTGTAGGAACAGAAGTGTCAATGGCAATCTGGGGTTCTGGTGAGCTTCCAGAGTGTAGTCATGTTGTGTTAGATTTGGTAATTACGCTCTCATTGTCTCTTTATTGCTCCAATTGCTTCCTAACCATTCCCATCCAATTCCCCATGTTCACTTTACCTATTCCCAACTTTTCCCGGTCATTCTAGGCCATTGTAATGCTTCTACCCATACAGAACACACACTTGTAGTGTTGTGTTCACATTGTGGCACACCTGTTTACATTTGTTGTAGCTGAGGTGTACTTACTCCTGGAGCCCACATTGTTTCCGCTTTGATTACTCACTGTGGACTCCAGGTCTGTATCTTCGTTTACCACTCTTTAATACATTGGTTACTCACTGTGGACTCCAGTCCTAGCCCCTAGAAGTGTCCTGAGTCGTCCTATCAAGTGGCTAGTCTGCACTCTTCCATTTTTGCCTTTTATCAGGTTATGAGCTCTGCGCTCTAGCCCTTATCACACAGCATTGCCTCAAATCGACACCTTATCTCGTTACAGTTTGGCAAGACATGGCGTGTCATCAGGAGGACCTCCACTTTGCACTTGAAGAAGCCATCTTCGATGGATTCTATCAAGGAGTCGTCAGCTATGTCGACAACAAAGTGCTCCCTGGAGGAAACTTCCCATGGGACATCATAGAAGATTATTTTGCAACAGATCAGGAAGTTGTGGACTGACTCCATGGTTGGTTCAACTGTTTTTCTCTCCTCCATTCTATGTTTTGCACATGCCCTCGCCATAACCTTTACTCACGCCTACTCTATCCTGTACACTGCCATATGGACTCTATTTAACCTTTCTCACTTATCTAACTGTACATTCCCATGGATGTGAGAAGTAGTCTCATGTCATTCGCTTGGCTTTCCCATGGACACTAATCCCCTCCATTAGTCATATCTCTCATTATGACTACATTTCCCCATCCCCAGGTACTTACGTATAAATACCCCTAGATAGCGCCTTGTACTCCAGTTTGATCTACGCAATAAACCTGCGTTCTCATCTCATCCACTGTGAAGATAGGTTCTTCCAGTGAGCCCCTCACAGAACTGAACTTCCTTTACCAAGCCTTGCTGGTAATCATCTACGTATACTGTTCACTCCTAGACAAACAAAGGAGATGAGACTGACAGGATGCGTATCGTAACAAAAGATCAAACTCTTCCCCTGGCTCCAACTCTTAGGTTCGGAGCCTGCCCCCCACCACCACATCCTTCTGAAGCCCCCCTTCCGATGACTCTTCTGACGACACCTCTCAGACCCCTACATCCTCGCACCCTCGCCCTGCATCTGCCAACCTGGTAGTTCCTCATATGAACCCTGTGACAAGTCGCTGAATGCCAAGAAGCAGGCCCATACCAGGCACCTCAACTCAAACCAGATCCATCTTCAGTTCACTAAGACCCCCCACCCACCTCAGATCTGGAAGTTCCCCTGAACCACAGATCGCAGTCGATACATCTGTCCCTACAGCAGAGTTTGCTATTCCTCAACGAGCTGAAGGACAGACCCCTGACCCCATACCCAGTGAACAAGTAGAGTCAGACCCGCAGATTCACGTTGATACTGAGGAACTCGCTGATCCCCCATCCCACTCCTACGAACCAGAAAACCCCCATTTGGAAGAGGGTGAAGAATGCTTTGGTCTTTGGGATCGTGACGAGGATGAAGAACCATATATTCCCCGTACCCTTGCCAGAATACATGAGAGAATGGAAAGAATTATCGATGCAGCAACGGCGGAAGAACATAAGGAAAACAAGGCAGCCCTCCCTGACGGCTTTTCAGGAGAGACTGAAGATGCCAACCGATGGCACAATCAGATGTGTGTGTACTTTGACGCCAACCCCCAGATCTTCGACTACACTACTACCAAGGGAGATAAGCAGTGGACCATCACCTTCCTGAATCGCATGAGCAAAGGCCAAGGATGGGTGTTCGCCAAAGGATGGTATGATAAGATGTACAGAGACAAGGAGAGCGGGAAGAAGATCACCTTCAAAGATGTTTCCGAAAACTTCCTCGCTACCTTCTGCCCGGCATCTATGGAACAATGTGCATGAAACACCCTCCACACCATGGACATCAGGAAGTTCAAAGGGGACCTCCACAAGTTCAGGACTGTCTTTAAATTAGAAGCCAGAAGGGCTAACATGAAGGATGTCAATGACGTCTTTCGGATTCTATGAAAGGCAGTGGACCTGGATACTGCCAAAGCAATGGCCTCAGTCATCCCCCAGCCCAAGGATATGAAGGAGTGGTTGGACAAAGCCAGAGCCTTCTATGACCTTGCTGAACAAAGCAAGTACAATCAAGGGGGAGGGACAGGATGGATACCATTGATCTGATGATACACCAATGAAAGGGACCCCTACCAGATGGATGTAGACACCATCTGCCTTACCCCTGACGAGAGAGCAGAGTGTTTTGCCAAAGGACTCTGCTTTATCTGTAAGAAACCCGGATGCTCGACAAGGAACCACCCCCAATACCCCGGAGAATGCTTCAAGGAGGAAATAGGAGCAGGAATGGAGAAAGGAACCATGGCAGAGGCCGAAACCAGATAAGGACAACTGAGACAAAGAAAGATTCTCCCTTCCAGAAGTTCATGAAGGAGAACAGGATCTCTGAAGAAACGGTGATCAAAACCCTTAGGATTTGCTATCAGAAGCACCACAAACCGGTCGATGACGAAAAAGAGGAAGGGAGCAGAGAAGAAGAGGCCGTCAACCGAGTCTCCGTGCACCAGGATTTTTGAATGGGAAGAAAGGATTGACACCTTCGCTTCCCAGAATAGCGCCTGTAAT
Organism: Tylopilus aff. beelii; assembly: GCA_038094295.1. Lineage (NCBI taxonomy): Eukaryota > Fungi > Basidiomycota > Agaricomycetes > Boletales > Boletaceae > Tylopilus > Tylopilus aff. beelii. The sequence goes on along the minus strand of JBBPTU010000451.1, from coordinate 14,216 downwards.
TGTAACCAGTACCAAGTCTAAATCAATGAGAATCCCCACTTCCCTGTACGCTGGTACTGCAGGCAAAATCGTCGACAAACTCACCCTAGTGGATAGTGGCGCAACTGGATGCTTTATCGACCAGCACCTAGTGAATAAAGCCAGATGGAGAAAGGAGCGAATGAAGACTCCTCTTAGGGCAAGCAACATGGATGGAACCATGAATAGCAACAGACTAATACAACACCAAGTAATGTTAACCCTACAGATTGGGGAAAAGGAACAGACGTGAAGGTTTATGGTAATAGATTGTGGGAAGGAAAGCCTAATCCTAGGACTCCCCTGGTTACAAGAGACGAACCCCCTGATCGACTGGGCTACAGGGAAGATAGAACTCCCAGACGTTCCCCCCAAGCTCTGACACGACTCCTCAAAGGCAATAACCCAACGTTACCTTATACGATATTTAGGAATGGACCCCAATGCCAGGATCGCCAAACTATGGAAGAAGAAGCTGGATTATGAGGCTGCCAAGGCTTACTCTGTGCAGAAGATGACAGTGTCCACCATCTTGGCAGCCACCATCGAGAAAAAGGAAGTAGTCTTGCCCCCCCACATATGAAGCCTACCAGGAGGTTTTTAAAGAACCACCAGAGGGAGAGCTACCCCTTAGCCAGAAATTCGACCACGCCATCAAGCTAACCAAGGACTTTGTCCCAAAACAGGCAAAGTCGTATCCCCTAAACCCACAAGAGACTCAGGCCTGCCAAGACTTTGTTGATGAACACTTGAAGAGTGGGAAGATCGTCCCCTCCAAATCCCCTCAGGCATTGCCATTCTTCTTCATACCAAAGAAGGACAGAAAACTCTGCCCCTGTCAAGACTATCGACACGTAAACTCAGGAACTGTAAAAAATGCCTACCCCCTTTCGCTTATCTCGGACCTTGTCAACAAGCTGAAGGACTCCTCAATCTTCACCAAGATGGACATACGATGGGGATACAACAACGTCCTCATAAAACCTGAGGACTGATGGAAAGCTGCATTCGTTACCCCATTTGGGTTGTTCGAGCCAACGGTCATGTTCTTTGGCCTGTGCAATTCCCCTGCAACCTTCCAAGCTCTGATGGATCACATATTTGAGGATATGATTGCAGAGGGATGGCTGATTATTTATATGGACGACCTCCTCATCCACTCTAGCACTCAGGAAGACCAGGACAGACAAACTAGAGCCGTTCTCCAATGGATGAGGGAGCATAAACTGTACCTTAAGCTTGAGCAGTGCAGTTTCAATGTCCCCGAGGTGGAATACTTAGGGATGGTGGTCAAGAAAGGGGAAATAAAGATGGACCTGACCAAGCTGACTGTGATTGAAAACTGGCAACCCCCCACTTCCATAAAAGCAGTACAATCCTTCATCAGATTCTGCAACTTTTACCACAAATTTATAGCAGGTTTCTCCGACTTTGCGTGCCCTCTCCACGATCTCACCAAAAATGGAATGGCTTGGCTCTGGACAAAGGATTGCCAGACTGCCTTCGACCGTCTGAAAGCCCTATTCCTTACTCGCCCTGTCCTAAGTTATTTGGATACCTCTAAACCGTTTACAGTCATGACAGACACCTCCTTACTTGCGGCAGGGGCCGTCTTGATGCAGAAAGACAGCACTGGCGACCTGCACCTGTGCATTTACTTTTCCAAAACATTTGGGTCAGCCAAACGGAACTATGATATCTACAATTGGGAAATGCTTGCCGTCATCCTGGCACTGGGGGAATGGAAGCATTACCTAATGGGCACGCTTCACCCAGTTATGATCCTGACCAATCATTGAAACCTCACGTATTTTAAACACCCTCACGCCCTATCCAGACGCCAGGCACGATGGCAGATGTTCCTCCAGGATTTTGATCTGGTCTGGACGGCCCTCCCAGGCACCAAAATGGGCCCTGCGGACGCCCTCTCACACAAGGATGTTGTCGATACCTCCCATGACAACACAGACGTTGTGTTCCTCCCACCCATGGCCTTCATCCATCGACTTGATGTAGCTTTGGCAGAAAAGATAGTGTCCTCTACTCCTTCGGACCCCTTAGTGCTCCAGGCCCTATCAGCTGCCTCGTCAGAAGCCCCCTTCCTTCCCCAGTCCAACCCAGTGGACTGGTCCTTTGTGGAGGGGGCCCTCTATTTTAAGAGCCACCTTTATGTACCCGAACCTGCATGCCACGACCTTCTCACGCAGCTCTACTCCTCCCCAGCTGGTGGCCACGAGGGCCGGTTCCACACCCTTGCCCATGTTTCTCGCAATTACTGGTGGCCAGGCCTCGCATCTCATGTTTGTTGTTTCGTCCAAGGATGTTTCGTTTGTCAGGCAAATAAGGTTAATACCCATCCCACAGTTCCAGGTCTTTTCCTGATCTCATCAACGGCTACCCGCCTGTTTCAGCAAATCTCAGTCGACCTCATCACTGACCTTCCCCCCTCCAGTGGTTTTGACTCTATCATGGTCGTGGTCAACCACAGGCTTTCGAAGGGGGTAATTTTCACACTGTGTACGAAGACTGCGTCAGCAGCAGACATAGCCACTCTTTTCTTCAAAAATGTCTTCCCCAGGTATGGACTACACAACAAATGCATCTCTGACCGAGGCCCACATTTCACTTCGGCCTTCACCAAAGAGCTTGCCTGACTGCTGGACTATGACGTAGCCCTATCCACTGCTTACCACCCCCAAACTGATGGTGAAACTGAATGAGTCAATCAGGAACTGGAAACCTATTTGAGGATCTTTTGCAGCAATTCCCCAACCAACTGGAGCGAGATACTCCCCATGGCAGAATTTTCCCATAATTCGGCTACCCACTCCATTACAAATGCTTCCCCATTTTTCCCTGATGATGGGCTACAAACCCCGAGCCTACCCCCCCTCCTGAAGACCACCTTCCTCCCAGCCCTCGAACAGTGGCTCTCCCTACTAGACCAAGCTTGGAAGGAGGTGCTAGTAGCCCACCAAAAAGCCCAACAAGACATGAGGGAGTGGGCAAACTCCAAGTTCAAGGGGTGGAAAGTCAGAGACAGGGTGTGGTTGGAAGCCAAAGACCTCTGGATCAAGTTCACGCACCAGAAACTAAGCCTCAAGAGAGTTGGGCCATTTGAAATCACCCAAGTGCTGAGTAAGCTTAATTACCATTTGGCGCTTCCCCTGACATGGAGGATACATGACATCTTCCATGCCTCCAAATTAACCACTGCCACCACCACTACCGAGTTTGGCCCCACCTTTGCCCAGCCACCCCCTCAAATGGTAGAGGGGGATGCCAAATACAAAATTGAGATCATCAAATGCCACCATCGCAAGGGAAAGAGTTGGGAGTACCTTATCGGGTGGAAAGGCTATGCCGATAGCGAAGACACCTGGGAGCCAACCACAAACCTCTCTCATGCCAAACAGACATTAAAGGATTACCAAGCTCACTTTCCCAAGGACTTTCCTCAACGAAAGTAGAACTCTTCAACCCCCACCACCATGCTCTCCATCATTGATCTCTGCACGTTAGCCCTCTTGTACTTTTTCATTTCGTTTCTTGCTGTCTTCTACTGGAGCTACAGCCAGTACGGGATAACCATCTCGATTAGCTCGCCTTGGGGAACAACAACCCTTTTCCTCGCCCCACTCTGAATACTAGGACTAGCGGGAACCTGGGCTACCGCCCCCATGGCACCACCCACCCAACCCCCATCTCCACCTCCTCCAGTTGCTCCCACAATCATCGCACCAGTTCCCAGAGAACCCACACCACCTCTTCCCAGGGAACCCATGCCACTGCCACCCCCAGCGCCCCAAATTTCCCCGCCTCCCACTCAGGAGACCCTTGACCAGAACTGGCGGCAACAATGGGTAACCACTGATCACGAGGAATTAGAGGGAGGGGATATTTAAGGTCGCCATATGGACTCTCCTTCCCTCAAAAATGTAACCCCAGTCCCACTTCCCCAACTATGTCTTGGCCTCTCCCATCGAACTCTTCCCATCCACTTCCCTCGCTGATGTCTACCCTGACGACTGTGAGATCCCCAAGGACTTCCCTCTCTTTGTCAAACTCCTTACCACCCAGCAGAGACATGAACTCTGCTCTGTCCTACTTGACTGTCCCCCTGCCCTCCTCGAATTCCAGGCACTCCCCACATACAGAACTGTCGGCCCTCTTGCAGACCACATCCTGGCCATCCACACCCTTAAACACTCCCTCATTGCCCTCTCTTTGGAGGGAGGACAGCTTGAGACACCTTCGACGACGGCAGTGATCTTTGCTGTATCATCAGCAATCCCAAGATATTATGACGGAATGCTGGAGAGTGGGTACTTGCCCCTGGTCATTGCCCTTTTGTTCCAAATGCGACATGCCTTGGTGCATTGCATGTTTATCCGCCTCCCCACCAGTGAATTCCGGGGGTACCTGGTCCATGTCTGAGAATATGTGGGCCCGATTCATCCCGCAGTGGACGCGTCTGTGGGACTCACCTTCTCCCTCCAAGTCGAGGGCCTTGGCAAGAGGAATAAGGGATCTTGTTGAAGACGAGTACCTAAGCCGTCCGCATCGTGTGATATGCTCCCCATCCCTTCCTCCTCTCCCCCCACCCTCTCGCGTTCGACTTGAACAGTCAACTTCGTCCCTCCCTCTTCCGACACTCAAGCAACTGTTACCTTGTGGGCCAGTGGACCCACACTTGTGGACGATGAGCCCAGTTCCCCCTCTTCCCCCTCTACTCTCTCTGACAACCCCTCCATCCCGTGCTTGGACTCTCCTACCCCCTCCACAGTCTCCTCCACCACAGCTGACACCAGCTGGGACCCAACCCAAGCCCACCATGGAGTGGCCTATCACAGTAACGATATCCCCCACTCCATCCATTACGTCCTCGCCAACTCAGCCTGTATCGCTGCCTGTACCACTGTTGCAAACATGGCTGCCCCCACCCCAGAACTCGTCGCCTACCATGAGCGAGCTTGCAACCCAGCTCCAGGAGATGACTGCCACAAGTGTGGGGCAACTGGCCACTGGTGCCCGGACTGCCCCCAATATACCTGTCCTGGGTGCCGCATCATCTCTCTGGGACATCCCCAGTATCTGTGCCCAGTCCAACCACGTCCTTGCCCAAGCTGTGGAGAATGGGGTCATCCAGAACAACGTTGCCCCTACCCCCTTCCTGCAGATGACTTGGAATGGGGTGACTACAACGAACTCTGGAATGAGACTTCCCATGGGACGCCATAGAAGACCATTTCGCAACAGATCAGGAAGTTGTGGACTGACTCCATGGTTGGTTCAACTGTTTTTCTCTCCTCCATTCTATGTTTTGTGCAGGCCCTTGCTGCAACCTTTACTTGCGCCTACTCTATCCTGTACACTGCCATACGGACTCTATTTAACCTTTCTCACTTACCTAACTGCACATTCCTATGGACATGAGAAGTAGTCTCACGTCATTCGCTTGGCTTTCCCATGGACACTAATCCCCTCCATTAGTCATATCTCTTGTTATGACTATGTTTCCCCATCCCCAGGTACTTATGTATAAATACCCCTAGATAGCGCCTTGTACTCGAGTTTGATCTACGCAATAAACCTGCATTCTCATCTCATCCACTGTGAAGATAGGTTCTTCCAGCAAGCCCCTCGCAGAACTGGACTTCCTTTACCAAGCCTTGCTGGTAATCATCTATGTATACTATTCGCTCCTAGACAAACAAAGGAGATGAGACTGACAGGACGCGTATCATAACACATCTCTTCTTCCATGTGCATTCTAAAGCATACATCGCTCAATTTTTGGGTTAATCCATCTAGAGGAACATCAGTTATATCATTGGAAAGCATCTGGGCCCTTTAGTGCGCTCTCAGTCCTCTTATTCTTGTCATTGCTCAACAAGGAACCCCTAAGTTGTCCTCATTGTTGATTCCAACATTCTTATCGCTCCCATCTGCCCCTTATCGTGCCCCATTGCATTGCCACATCACTGCCCATCGCTTTCCAACATCACCCTATTGCTGGAGCACCACTCATTATCAACATCACCCCTTATCTCTACCATCTGCCCTGCAATCACTCAAGTTGTTATAGAAGACTCTTGCACTTTTCTGCTAGGCTATGCATCCATCGCTATCATAGGGGCTGATTCCCTCTGCTTGTTGAGTTACATTGGCCCCATTCTGCTCCTATCCTACCATGTCCTCTGAACAACCTCACCACCAACGCCTTCAGGCCCTCAATGGCTCTAACTACAACACATGGAGCGATGAGATGAAAGCCTTGCTGCATTCCAAAGGCCTCTGGAGGCTCGTTGATGGCAAGGAACTCTGTCCCACCACTGCAGGAGTGGCTTGGTGTCCATGGGAAGAAGTAAGGAGTGATGTGTGATCTGTTCTCATGTCAGTAGGAAGGCATAGGTATGGGATTGAGATCTAATCTAGATAAAGTCTGTATGGCAGTGTACAGGATGAAGTAAGTGGGAATGAAGATTGCAGTGAGGGCCTGCACAATATATATAAGATAAGAGGGGAAAGCAGTCAAACCAACCATGTAGTCACCAGATGATATCCTCCTCTTTAGTGAAGTGGTTCTCTACCTGAGACCAGGGGAAATCCCCTCTGGGTACGATTTCATCATTGATATAACTGACAACTCCTTGGTAGAGCCCATTGATTACAGCTTCATGAAGGGCATAATGCAACTCCTGCCGATGGTGCTCCATGTCACTTCAGACCGTAACACCTATAGTATATAAACAGGGCATCTTGTCCTGTAATAATAACAAGCTCCTTGTCTTTGTTCCAACTCCAACTCCTCTCGTTCCATTTACTGTAGGCTTTATTGTCCTCACTTACTCCATTCTGCTTTGCAGTGCAATACTAGTGACATTTGGAAAAGCAACATGATTGAAACTGAATAGATAATTATTGATAGAGGCAGGCATTCAATTGATGCCAAGGCAGTGACTGTTAATGCAGTAGTGTAAGACTAATTCTAAAAGCAACTGTCTGATCACCTGAATGAGAGTTCTGAGGGAGTACAAGAAGATAAGGGCAGCAATGGCACAAGTCAGGCGATGGTTCACCAGGATGGGGTGGGTCTTGCTCATTGAATGATATGAGTAAGTTACACTATTGATTGCATAGATCTAACTAAAGTACATGAGTACTAATAGTGGCACTTTTATATGTAACTATGGTTGGTATGGGAAACAACTACCTATGTGAGAGAATAGGTAAGAGGAGAGAGGCATCCTTGGAAGGATAAACTACAAGCTCCATCCAAAGGTGATACAAGTGAAAAGAAAAAAAAAATATGAAGTATATACTGCAGATTGATTGGAGTTAATCCAAGTTAGTCCATATGACAGTGTACTAGTACAAGATAAGATTGGATCAGGATAATAAGTGGAATGATAACAAAGAAGAAAAGAGGTACCCAGCTAATCCATGGTTAGGCTTCCCATGCCTGACTTGCCCATGAGGTAGATCATGTACATGTTCTGATCAAGAATGCTGAGAAGTCCCACTCCAACCAAAGCTTCCATAGTCCTGTCAATGGTCACATTCAGTTCATTGTACATAGCATGGATCTTCTCCCAGCCCTTAACATTACCCTTTATCTATAACTGAGACTTTGACTCAGTCTCTATATGGGCTGTTGAGGTCTTCCTTATTCTAGATGACATTGGAGTTGTTCCAGGTGATGTTGTCAAAGTAGATTCCACACTTAGTGGCAGAATGTCCCTGGACTCCACAGTGGGCACATTGGTAAGGATTAAGATTGCAGGAATATTGGAAAAGTCCAGGAGCCTGTCATCAGCAGAAAGGACAGGTGTAGAGGGGGCAGTTGGGATGAAAGTGAGCCAGGCTGTCACAGGAGCAGCAAGTGGGCCTAGCTGAGGGAGAAAGGTTAGGTTGATGGGGGTGCTGTGGGGGAAAAGTATCTGTAGATGGGGTGGTGGACTACCAGGTCAATTTGTGGTGGGTAGGTGGAACAGCGTGGAGAAGTATTCTTCTGCTCCTTGTTCCCAGCTGGTGTTCATGACCTCTGAACTTGTGTCACTGATTGAGTCAAGTGATGGTAGGTAGCAGAGGAAGTGGAGGGAGAAGGGTTGATGGATGTTGAAAGATCTTGGCCAGAGTTTCGCGGCTTGCTGATGAGGCGTGACGAAGCAACATAGTTATTCGTGATAGTAGATGAAGAGAAAGTACAGTACAGTTCGCTATCTAAGTATCGTGTTATGTAAGCAGTAACGTACGAGTGAGGATGAGCGATACACTCCAACACACCCCCTGAATCGCGAGAGAGTCCAAGCGAATGAATGAAATGAACAACAATAATAATGATACGTGCACCCCCTGAATCATGAATAAGTCCAAGTAAAAGTGTAAAAATTACCATGTGAAGTCAGGTTCCTCATTAGCTAAATGAGCTTGCTCCATTGTCCCCAGACAGTCCTTAGCATAGTGGCCCTTCTTGTTGCATTTGAAGCAAGTAACATTGGCTTTAGAATGAGTGAGAAAAGCAGCATCAGAGTTGTCCGCAGAATCACCCTTGATAAGCAATGCTTTGTAATCGTCGAGTTGCTTGCGACTAAGATGGCGCTCCTCCTCATTGAGCAGGCGAGAGACAGCGAGATCGAGAGTAAGCTCATTTGGTTTGACTGAATCGAGAGTGACAACGATGGAATCATATTCAGGAGGTAAACCGGATGTGAGAACAACAATGATGAGAAGGTCTTGGAGCTCAACATCGATATCCTTGAGAAGTTGTGCCTGAGCCTTGACATCACCAATCCATGATGTGACAGACTGGTCTGAGCGCTTCTCCATGCACAAGAATTTCCGCATCACAGCGAGTTGGGTGGAGAGACCACAGGCACGATGGACACCAGCAAGTGTATCCCAGATGACCTTGGGGTCGTCACCTTGGACATGGACAATCTGACTATCTTCGATGTACAGCGTAATTTCGGCAGTGGCTTTCTGCTGACATAAGGAAAATGCGTCGACCTCCAGGACTGTGGCTGATTTGGGATCGGGGGCGGTCTCCTTGCCCGACACAATGCTCCAAAGATTGGTGCGAATCAGTAGTGCATGCATTTGGATGTGCCAAGTGAGATAGTTGCTCTCGTTGAGACGTGGCATCACAGATGTGTTGAGAATGGATGACATGATGAGGGAATGGATGAGATGTTGAAATGAAGGGAAAACTAAAGAGGAAGGTGGATGTATGCAGGATAGAGCTGCCCTGAGTCCAAGGAAGGTCTAGAAAGAAAAAGCCTGAAACGATCTGCGACATGGCCCGTTGGTCAACAGTGCACTCGCACAGCCTGTTGTGTGGCTATCATTTTGTGAGACCCTGATAGCGCGAGGCCTGGTCTACTATGTTGAAAGATCTTCGCCGGAGTTTCGTGGCTTGCTGATGAGGCATGACGAGGCAACGTAGTTATTCGTGATGGTAGACGAAGAGAAAGTACAGTACAGTTTGCTATCTAAGTATCGTGTTATGTAAGCAGTAACGTACAAGCGAGGACGATGAGCAATACACTCCAACAATGGGGTGGGGGAGTATTCCCAGCAAGTCTGAAGAGGAAACAGAGGGGCATGTTGGAGGGGAACCACAAGAGGAGGTAGAACTGGTCCTGCTCTGGTGGATGAATGAGGAGGAGGGATTAGTGGGGTGCAAATCTACTGTGAGAGGTAATTCCTGGGTGGGCCTAGCGGATGGTCTTCAATGAGGTCTCACCTGCCAGCCACACTTGCCAGCACCTGAATGAAGAGGGACTCCAGGTAAGGATTCTGTGATTTTAAGGGAGAGTTGCTCCATGACCCTTCCCAAGTATTCTCTAAACTGTGCCAGGGGAACCATTCTGAATAGATCACATAGTAGGGTATTACACATCTTGTAGGAGGTGTGGTTGAGGAGGGAGAAGACCCTGTGGGTAATGAGTTCCTTATAAAACTTAATGACAACAGGGGCCAGAGTCAGAACTACTCCACTTTTTCAATAAGAGGTGGGTTTCAATCACTCAATGAACAGGAAGGTGCATTGGGTGGCATGGACAGCCAAGAAGCATTCTGCCACTGGGTGGTTGGTGGCAAATCTCTTGACTCATTACTCCCTGGATTCCAAATGGTGAGCAAAGTTAAAATGTTCTCACCCTGTTATATTCTAATGCACCAGTTTCCACTCTCACCACCTTCCCACAGACCCATGAAGAAGGTGACTCCTTCATTGACCAGCTGTATTAGCATCTCACTGTTGTCTGGATTCCTGCCCAACTGGCAGAATGATAAGCTGTGCAATCCCTCAGGTGACATTAAAAAGAAGACACCTAGTGGGAGCACAAGTCAATCAGGTAAGTATTAATCACCATGGTGATTCTTATCATGTGTTGTGACTAATCCCTTCCTCCTTCCAGCTTTTCAAAATTGTCAGAATGGTGCATCATTTCTATGAAGTCTTTTAACTGTTCTAACTACTACACTAATTAGGTTACATGACAGCAATTTACAGCAGTCTTGCTGACAAAGATAATGAGGAATCCCCTCCTCCTCCTGCTCAACCCAGACACCGATCAGGCAATAGACTCTCCCCCTTGCTATGTCTCATTTCAAGTTCAAGTTCAAGTTACCTTGTGTTCATGTTCACACTAGTAGCTCAAGCAAAGGTGTACCTTTTACTACTCTTTCCTTCTGTATTCCTGACTCTCGTACTCACCAGTTCTCAAGACACTTCTTCCTCCTATGCTGACAAAGAGATCTATTTTATATACTATGGCAGTGGCCACTAAGGAAACCAGCTCAAGCAGTAATACTGTGGACTCAACAAAGAGTAGATTGGATTATCCCAAGGTAGTTTTATTATTCACATTGTTCAAGTACTAACAATGCACTTGTTAGGTGCAACTTGATACCTCCCACCTTAGCATGCTGCCAAAAAGTCATGATGAACAGACTCATGAATCTATCTATTGCAATGACCTCAGTGATGAGTACAGTGCCAAGTACTGCCACTTGCAGCAAGAATTCCAAAACTCAGAAACCTAGCTCAACTGGTTATCTCAACATAAGTACTACCTAGTCTATGTTAATCACTGACTACATACTTTCTGGACATCTACATACCACCTGTCACCACCAATAAAGAAGTCACTCCCTTGTGGTAACATGGAAGATAATGACCACAACACATCACATGCAAGCCCTGCTCATGGTCTCACCTTGACAGTGGAGATGCCTGGTCACCCAAATGTATGTATCCATCACATCTTAGATTCTATATTGATTTGCGCTTTTTAGCTTCATTCATCTTGCCGATACTCTCCTGCTGTTGCTTCTTAGAATAAATGCTATAGACACTAGCAAATCTATAGAGAGATCCACTCTCCAGGGCCAATCTGAACCAGCACTAGATATCCTGACAATAGAAAATACCTAGGCAAATAGTGGATGTAAACAAGTACAAACAACTATAATGTGTTACCACTTTAGCCAAATGGATACCTGATTGTTCTTCCTATCTCTGAATCTAAGTTCCTAAGAGGTAAGGGTTGGCACTTAGCTAGTTACATGTTGTGTCAACAGAGATTTGGTTGCTCTATCAATTAAAGTTGGGTAGGCTTGCATAGGATCTTATGTAGGGGGTAGACCTATAGTACCTATATGCCTTTGGTAGTGTTGAGAGTTTGGCCTGATATGGAAAGATTTCGTTATAAGGCCATGGATAGCTTATATAATATAAGCTATATTGGATTAGATGCCTGCTCTATGGAAGAGCTAAATGCAAGAAAGTTCAGACCACGGGAAAGTATGACTAAGCTTTCCCACAAGCTCAGCTTGAGGTAGTGATCACCTGATTGATATTTATATGTGGTGGATCTCAGAGCAGATCAGTCAGATCAAGTATTCTTGCACTGGATTGGTGCAAGTCATAGTGTTAGCTAGCAATGCTACACTAACCACTTGGTAGAGTAATGTGTCAGAGTAATTCATCAAATACAGAAGTAGGTTCCCATGCTTTGATATGGAGAAGAGATGATATACAGCTGTTGTTCCCAGCTATATACAAGTGCTAGTACACTAACTATTTACTTGGTAGCTATTGAAGTGTTGGTGGAGAAGTTCTTCTGGGGAAAGGTCCTTTTTCCTGGACAGAGGAAATCTCAAAGGGGTGAAAAGTGGTGAAAAGGTTCTGATTCTGGCCTGGAA